>CM061055.1:37738746-37829276 GCA_030762865.1 Paraleonurus japonicus | reverse complement strand
AATTAAAGTATAAAATATTTAATTAAGAGTGAAAAAAATTAAATAATAATATATTAAATTGAAGAATGATTTATATTATGAATCATGTCCATATAAAATTTACTCCCTATAAAATTGCTAACTTCACCCACTTTTTCTCTTTCGTTGAAAATATCCTTAATGAAAAAGGTTAATATATTCTTTGAAAATAATAAAAGCATTAAATTTTTAAAAAGATAAATAATTTATTTACATTATAAAATACTATAAAATAATTTACTTAAACTTTTTTTTTATCGATTTACTTAAACTTGAAATAACACGAGGATTAAATAATAAAAATGTTCTTTAAAAAAATATAATAATAATAAAAATGTTGAAGAGCTTATTTGAACGTTTTCTCAAGCATGTGAATGTACTTTCAATTTAGAAATATTCCATCTATATGTATCTCTTTGAATCAATTTTTCATTATAGTATTATTATTAAATAAATATTTTTTAATAAAATAATTAATACTATGAAGGCTCTACTTGATGGACATTATTAGACCCTTATAATGGATTTTATAAAAAAATAATAATAATAATCGAAAGGGAATGGATTTTATAAAAATAGTAGATTGTTTGGTAGGACAATTTAATCTATGGCTAACCCGATTTTTATTTCAATGACCCGACTTTTTATCCAATGAATCACTGTACAATATTTATTATATAATCGGACCTCCCCCCTCATACTATTTATTATTGATTGTACCGTAATCATCTTTCCCTAAAATAACCTTCTCTCCTTCCCTCGCTCACACCCACTCCTCCACCTCGCCGCCACCATCACCTCCACCTTGCCGCCACCCTCTCTACCTCACTATCGTCGCCACCATCTCGACCTAGCCGTCATTGTCGCCGCCACAACCTCCAGCACCCCCATCGTCGACATGGTCACAACAACCCCATCATGCTCTCCTTTCTCATTTGGAACTTTGCAAATCGTCGTCAAAGTAGTTGTTTGCAAATGTTCACCCTCTACATCTTTTTTCAAGATTTTTTTTTCTCAATTTCACGACATGTGTTGGATTTGAGTTTCTCAAATATTCTTCCATGGCCGCCCTCTGCAAATCCTCTTCCATGAAAGTTGTTTTTGTAATTTCTTAAAATTTTGTTGCTTTGTTTGAGTTTTACTAAATCATGGATTTCAATTTCTCAAATTATTTTACATTTGTTTTTTTAAAAAAAAAAAAAAATTTGCCAATTTATTTGGTAATTTTCGCAAATTGAGAATTTTATCTGTAATTTTTTTCAAATTTGAAATTCTGACAATAGTAATTTTGAAAGCAGACAATTTAGTGGGCATTGGTGTGGGATGATAATTTAGGTAATCTTCAATTTAATAACAAAAGGATAAAAATGTATTTTACATTTTTATATCATCTATCAATCAGCATATTAAGATTAAGATAATAAATATTAAACTACCAATTATCCATAATAAAATACTTATATCACCTATCCATACTAAAATAATATAATATTCATATAATTATACCCCTTATCTTATAACCACTTAAGACATAAAAAATACAAAGAAATTTTACACGACATAATTTATTTGAATACGAAAATGATAATTGGTGCCACGTCAACAATTCATTACCACCACAATTCATAGCTCACCGGAAATGGCCGACGCCACCACCGTTGACTGGTCGGACCTCCCGCCGGAACTCCTCCAAACTACCGCTACGAAGCTCCCAGCCCTGGCTGATTACATCCGCTTTCACGCTGTCTGTAAAACCTGGCGAGCCGCCGCTCCCATATCCCCATCCCACCTCCCGCGCGAATTCCCATGGCTCATGCTTCCGATGGCCAGCTCCTCCAATCGGCGCCCCTTCTTCAAACCCCTGACCAAAAATCTCCACTGCCTCACCCTCCCGGAAGCCTCTCACACTCGCCGCCGCGCCGGATCGTCGCTCGGCTGGTTAATTCTCATCGACGAATCCCCTTCCATTTTCCTAATTAACCCCCTCACCCGCGACAGAATTACGCTTCCGCCCCTCTCATCATTCCCAAACGTGACGAATTTTGACATTTACAGTATTGGAAGGGAATATACTCTCCGATCGCCGGGAAATGAATTATATTTCTGCAGTTTGAAGGAAATGCGCGATTCCTTTATTAAAAAGGTAATTCTCTCTCACAGTCCTTACAATAATTCCGACTTCTCCGCTTTCGCAATTCTTAATCGACATGAAAACCTCGCATACTGCAAAAATGGATACGATTGTTGGAGAATAATTGATGAAGCACGGTCATACAGCGAGGATGTGATATATTTCGGTGGCGCTTTTTACGCTGTTGATAAATTTGGGTCAATTGCAATTTGTGATGTGAATAATAGCGACTTGCCTGGGGTGAAAATCATCAATGTGGAGCAGCAGGTTGATGGTGATATGAAGTATTTGGTGGATGCAATGGGCGATCTCTTGCTGGTATCAAGGCATCTAGAGTTTGAGATCGATATTGAGCATTACATAGAGGTGTGCAAAACAGTGGAATTTCGTGTGTTTAGGTTTGATTGGGATGCACAGAAATGGGAGAGCATCGCTAGTTTGGATGACAAAGTGTTGTTTTTGGGGGAGAATTCATCGTTGGCCTTGCTAGCAAGTGATTATACAGGGTGTAAAGGGAATAGGATTTATTTTACAGATGATTATTCAGAGGGGAATTATGATAATATTGCTGGTGATCATGATCTTGGTGTGTATAACTTGGCTGATGGGAGCATTGAACCCCTCCCCTGCTATCCCCGGAATTCGCACTGGCCAATCTGGATCACTCCCACTATATGCTAAACAAGTAACTTCACTGTTTCCTCAACTTCTGATTGCCTAGTTTTAGTTAAAATTTACTGTTATGATCTTATCTATGTGTGTTGGCATTGCTCCTGATGTTCATTGTTTCGTACACACTTGCTTGAAGAGACGGAGAAACCAAATCCTTGTGTTTCGGTTTGAATGTTGTATTTCCCTGATGATTTGGAGAATAGAGTGAAATTCAATAATGTGGGATCAAGATTGATACATATAAATGATTGGTTTTCTGATGGAATATGGTGTCTTTTGTGGCTTATGTGTTGCAGATACATACTGCTCATTGCCTTAATATGTCTCAAGCCTGTACATTGCTGCACAAGATTGTTGTTTTTATAGTTTTTCAAGATCACACTGGATACTTATAACCTCTTAAGAAATGTTCTTGATAACGTGATTTTAATGTTATAATTTTTTTATATCCATGACAACTTCTTTCTATTTTAGAAAGATATTATTGATTATCTTATTCAAATTTGATGTAGAAGAATAACGGCATTGCCAATAAGCACGTTGGAATTAACTTCTGATGATTTTCTGATGTGCTTAGACTTCCTTCCACTGACCTTTCTCAACCATTCCTCTCTCTGTTCTTAGAAAGGCATCATGCAGATCCATTCTAATGTTAACTCTTAGAATAGAATCATTTATTTTCTCAATTCAATTTTGATGCTCATTTTCATTCGATTATTGATGAAGGGTGAAGGAGGTTTGAGGGTACGAGCTACCTCCAATTTCGTCCTGTGCATAGGAATCGAGATCTGAGTCTTAAAAGATCGCTTATAACGACGAAGGTGGTACATGATGGAAGCAAATTAATCCGCCTGCTAGTAGCCTTTTCCATGTAAATATACATCCACAATGGAATAAAGGTAGTTCTACATTCTGTAATATTGCTCTGTTTATAGGGAAAAATAGTTTATGGTTGTAATATTGCATTGTGTGATGGATGTTTTTTGTTGTAAATTGTAATATTACAGTGGTTGAAAAAAGCTTGAATTTGTTATGACTTTGGATGCCAGTAAAGTTCAAAAGCTCCTATGCAAGTTATAAATGTTGGAGACATTAATCAGTTATCCAATAATTACCTGTAAATTAACAAAACAGAGCAAATGAATAAAATCAAAATGAAATGCACTTCCTCGCTTGACATAGATAAAAACTTTGGGTAATATGGTTTACAAATTAACATATATTAATATTTATATTTAATTCTTCCAAACTGTTAAAAATCCATTCTCAAATTGTACTCCGTTTCAAATTAACATAAATTAATATTTATATTTACTTCTTCCAAACTGTTAAAAATTCGTTCTCAAATTGTACTCCGTCTCACGCAAGACCTACTACTTGACATAATACAGCTGCTAAGAAATTAAATGATAAATATTAACACATCAAACTTAGAAGGAAAATTAACACATCATTTGAAAACATAATTCTTCCAAACAACACATCAAAGTATTCTGCTAAAAGGTTGTACCAACAAGTTGGGAAGGAAAACTACACATCAAATGAAACACAAAAGTTGCAGTCTATGGTTCAAGTTCACACCAAATAATTCAAAACGTTCTGCCAAAAGTTCTCTAAATCATAGAAGGATAATTTACACTTTCTTGCCCTAGATAGATTTATCGTTTCCGGATGCAAATGAGGCCAAGTAAGACCTTGTTGCGTATCTTTTGCCAGTCTTCTTGATATCATGATCACCTTCGGACCTCTGCCTTTGCACGAGTTCATCATACATGGGTAGGGGTTCCTGATAATCACCAAACACCAGAACAACAATGGTTATAAAATGATCTTTCAAGAGCAATTTAAAATAAAATAAAACAAAATAATTACATGATCAACAAGTTTTCTTGCCTTGGTAGATTTGTTGCCCTCGTCCATAATAGAATCCTCCATTCCAGATGCAATTGAAGCCAAATTAGATAACGCATGATCATCATCTTCAGACCTCTGCGTTTGATCATCCATGGGTAGGGGTTGTTCCTAATAATCACAGTAATCAGAACAAAAATTGTTAAAAAAATGATCTCTCAAGAGCAAATATTGAACATAAAAAAATGGAATAATTACCTGTGAATTTACCGTCTTTCCAGATGCAAATGAAGCCAAGTTAGACCTTGTTGCGTATCTTTTCCTAGCCTTTTTGATAACGTGATCACCATCTTCAGGCCTCTGCCTTTGCACGAGCTGATCATCCATGGGTGGGGGTTCCTGATAATCACCAAACACCAGAACAATAATGGTTAAAAATGATCTTTCAAGAGCCAAATTAAACATAAATAAAAATGGAACAATTACCTGTAAATTTACTGTCTTTCCAGATGCAAATGAAGCCAAGTTAGACCTTGTTTTATATTTTTTCCTAGCTTTCTTGATAACATGATCATCATCCTCAGACCGCTGCCTTTGCATGGGCTGATCATACGGTGGGGGCTCCTGATAATCACCAAACATCAGAACAAAAATGGTTAAAAAAGAATTTTCAAGAGCAAAATTAAGCATAAAAAATGGAACAATTACCAGTAAATTCACTGTCTTTCCAGATGCAAATGAAGCCACGTTAGACCTTGTTTTATATCTTTTCCTAGCCTTCTTGATAACATGATTGGCATCTTCAGACACGGGTGGGAGACCCTGATGATTACCAAATATCACAACACTAAGGTTAAAAAAATGATCTTTCAAGACCAAAAATTAAACATAAAAAACGGAATAATTACCAGTAAATGCACAGCCTTCTTCTCATTTTCACATCGTTTTTTATTGTGTCCAGGTCGGTGACATTTGCTGCATCTCACAGTTACTTGGTTCCTCTTCAACCTAAAAGGATTGTAATATGGCCAGCCTCTAGCTCTCTTCTTCTGCCTCTCAACTAGTGCAGTCTCACTTCTTCTTCTGTCAATCACTGGAGGCAAGAGAGGTATAAACTCGTAAGGTACCCACTCTGATCTTCCATTTATTGGCATGATACATCGATCATACACCATTCTGTATGTGCTGACCCTATAACATTCATGTGTGAAGTCCTCAGGCTTCATGCCTTGACAACAGATGGCCCTTACAGCATGTATACACGGTATCCCAGTCAAGTCCCACTTCCTACAGCCACATGTCCAATTTTCCAGGTCCACATCGTATTGACTCCCATCAGTACATCTCACTTGATAATGCTTATCATTCTCTTTCAAGGGAGTATAGTCTTCAATGCGTTTCATAGATTCATTTATTTGTTTCTGAATCCTTGGACACAATACCCCTTTCCACTTCATTCCTCTGTTGGCCCTATCTCTGTTTCGTTGGAACCTTTGCAACAAGTGCTCCATCAACCACTCCAACATGCTAAGTATTGGCATTTCTCTTCCAGGCAAGATACTCTTCTTGTAAGACTCACACGGATTGTTCATTACTATATCACACTTTGGAATGCAATTGAAGTGGGACCTACTCCAGTGTTGCGGTGGTAAATCATTCAACCATTGAACAAGCATCTCACTCAGCTCTCTCATATCATTCATCTTTTTGTTGAACTCATTCAGAGTTGTGGCCTTAGCTGCTCTATACAAAGCTATCTTAAAAGCTTGTCCTCCAAACCCTGCATTCCTCATGTTATTATGTAAATGTCTAACACAAACTCTATGAGAAGAGTTGGGAAAAATATTCCGAATAGCCTGCACCAAACCTTTTTGCTTATCAGAAATGAAGGTCCAAACTGTATCATCCACTATTTTTAAATCTACCTTCAACACTGACAAGAACCAATCCCATGTGTCACCACTCTCTTTACTCACCACAGCATACGCAACAGGGAAAATGTTGTTGTTAGGATCAACACCAACTGCTGACAACAACATCATCTTATGTGGCCCCTTAAGACGATAACCATCCACCCCAATTAGTGGTCTACACCCAGTGAGAAACCCCTCTTTCACTGCATTTAAACATATATACATCATATCAAACCTGTGACTTCCAGAAGACTGATCACTGTCTATAACTACAGTGGACCCAGGGTTTGTTCGCCTGATTTCTTGTGCATAATCCCATAAAAGCATGTATTGCTCATCCACACTGTCGTATTGATCCTCTAGGGCTAGTTTTCTGCATTTATAAGCCTGGTGATTCGTAATATGAACCCCTAGTGCAGCTGACATGTCATTCTTGAAATCTGAGACCTTTCTCTTGGGGTCATTTTTAAACTGGTACCCATACTTACGACTTAACAATCTAGGCTTAATACTCTTCACATGGTAAGACTCTGGACATGAGTGTGTAGGAACATAGGCTCTGACTCGGAATGTGCCCTCACCAGGTATGATAATAGCACGAATCTCCCATTCACAACCAGCCCCCCGACACTTAGCATACACCCTTGACTTGTCATTTTTTGTTATTTTGATCGCCCTCTTGTTTAATACTGCATTTGAATGTACAACATCTATGAACTCCTTCTTGTTGCTAAATATCATATTTAGTTCTAAGTGTGGGTCATATACTGTAGTTTGCTTGTAAACTAGACATTTACGACCCTCATCCTCGCTGTCAGAATCTTTGACACTATTAAAATCATCTTCACTCTCTCCCATGTCATCATCTCCTGAACCATCATCTTCCTTACTATCCTCATCTACCCCAGTCCCCTCCTTAGTATTGTCCTCAACCACATTCGCAATCATCCCCTCCCCCTCCTCAATATTGTCCTTATTATCAACAAGATCATTGTGAGCAGATGCATGTTCATTACCTAGAACAACACCATTATCATCAGAGTTATCGCTGTCACTCCCCCCTTGAATATCACTGTCCCTCTTCCCTTCACTCACAATGTATATTTCCAACTCTCTGCACTCACTAACAGCTTTTCCAGTGTATTTTTGGAACTCACTTTCAGTGTTAATTTTTTCAATTTGGCCCTCATCATTTTTGGTATACAATACCTCAATTTCACTGCCATCCATATAACCTGAAAAGTTCTTTAATGAATCTATTGAAAATAGATCTTTTTTAACATGATCAAACTTGTAAAGATTCCTTTCTCCTACATAATCTATACCCTGTATTGACCCTCCAGTGTGAATACACAGTGTATACATATTACCATTTGAACCTGGAAATTAAAAGAAAAAGGGGGAAATCAATTGTTGACCAAACCTAAACACAATAAGAAAAAACGATGTCTTAAATAACACAGTAAACACATTACAATAGTTTGACCAAACCAACACAATAAGAAAAAACCCATGCCTCAAACAACATAGTGTAAACACATTACAATATTGTACTGATCAAACCAACACAATAAAAAAATCATACTTTAAAAACCAAGACAAAGAAACCGACAACAATATGCAAAGATTCTAACAAGATTAAGGAAACACAGAGAAAATATCGACAACAGGATTCCAACAAACACCATAACTCTACCTCTTCAATAATACAAGGGGACCACCTTACTTTATGCAAAACACGACAAATATACACCAGATTATAGAAAAACAACGTAGACAACAAGGGAATAAAGAAAGCATTACAAGACATCTTTTAGAATAACAGTGAAAAGTGTAGGATGTTACCATATTTAGGGGGAGGATCACCATTTTGTTTTGGATCTCTGAATCTCATGTTCCTCGCACTTTCCCTACCTTCCACACTCAAGTTTCAAAATCTTCAACTCGTGCTCTTCTTGTGCAAAATTTTTTCAGAGACTGAATTATGGCTAGTGTTGTGTATAATTGGGGATTTTGGCTGTACTTCCCACTATTACATCCACACGTGAGTTGCACATGATTCCATTCCTTCAAAAAGCAGTCCACATAAAATCTTCAAGGTTGTCTAATCGTTGCTCAAATCCCTTTATAAAAATAATCATTAGAGAGAAATCTTAGAACTTTAAAATGGTAGAGTAATGCACCAGTTTACGTTAAAAGGAACTACTTTAGTATATTAAACCAAGAAGAATTGTCCCAATTAATTGGCAGAAACAACATCAGGTCCATCACATCTAGTTTTGGAAAGGATATTTCAAGTCTACAATATGTTGATGCATATAATAGTAGTGTCCACAGTAGTTTATTCTCATATATAAATGAGTTTTCATTACTAATACGGATGGTTACAGAGTTCCAATTATTTATGCAAAGGTTTTAGATAAAATTTAGATTTAATGATCCTATATCTTATATTTACTAAAGATCCATGTTTTAAGAACAAATTTGAAGCACGATGAAGAAACAGAGAATTTTGGTTGAATTTGACATTACACAACACACTGAAACTTAATAAACAGATTTTTAAAAAAAAACTTTTAATGACATCATAATCAAATTACTGAAATGAAATAACACATATTCCAAGGTGCATAAGTGTGTTCAATTACTTTTCAATCTCAAATTGAACATAAACACCATCAGAAAACAAAATGAACAAGAAAAAACATAGGATTTATTACATTTACATGGTCATTCCGCAGATTACACTTACCAAAGAAGTCTTGAAATGAAATTCTCATTTTTCAATTAACAGATAGATTCAAGCAATTACATAAATCACAGTGCCAAAATTTCAAATAAAATTAAAAAGTACATATCATATAAATCACAGCAGAGACAGATGGAGTAGTTTCTCATACCTAATTCTTGCCTAAATGGAATTCTGTGTTTGGTGGTGGTGGACCTGGTTGCGCCTCTCTGTAGCAGTGAGTGAACTGTACCAAAAAGTGGAAAATGTGAAAGTTACAAGACCATTTTCAATTCTTCAATGTGAATAGGACTAAAACCGTAATATGGGTAATTTACAGGATGGAAAAAACTATTTTCTCTAATTTTAATCGCTTTTCAAAAAGTACTAAAGCAAATGCAACTGAATAAATAAACCACCGTCTTCCCTTCTCAAGAAATTAACAAAGCAATACAACCAAACAAACCAAGTATCAAATCTTCAAGGTTGTCTGATTGTTGATAAAACCCCTTTATAAAAACAAGGGTAAGGTTACTCTTTGTCCTTTAACTTTTACCAATTTTGATTTCAATCCGCTAACTTTTCAACTTTGAAAATAGTCCCTCAAGTTTACAAATTTCAACTTTTTCGTCCTTTCAAGACAAAAAGTTGAATTTGGTAAACTTAAGAGATGAATTTCAAAGTCGAAAAAGTTAGTGAACTAAATCAAAGCTAGTGCAAGACAAAAAATAACATTTACCCTAAAAACAATTATTAGAGAGACATAATGCACCAGTTTACTAACAAAAGAACTACTTTTGTATACTAAACAAGAAGAAATGTGGCAATTAATTAGCAGAAACAATATCAGGTTACATCACATCTAGTTTTGGAAAGGATATTTCAAGCCTACAATATGTTGATGCATACATACTGGTGTCTACAGTAGTATTTTCATATATAAATGAGTTTTCATTGCTAATAGGGTTACAGTGTTCCAATTATTTATGCAAAGATTTTAGATAAAATTTAGATATAACGATCCCACACACAAAATGTACTAAATATCCATGTTTTAAGAACAAATTTGAAGCACGATGAAGAACAGAGAATTTGGGTTGAATTTGACATTACACAACACACTAAAGCTTAATTATATTTTCTAATAAACAGATTCTTTTTAAATAAGACATCATAGTACAATTACTGAAATGAAATATAATTCAAGATGCATAAGTGCACTCGATTTCTTTTCAATCTCAAATTGAACATAAATCACCATCAGAAAACAACATGAACACGAAAGAAGAAGAAACCCTACTATTCGTTACATTTACACGGCCATTCCACAGATCACACTTACAAAAGAGAGAGATGGAGTAATTCCTCATACCTACCTTTTCCTTGACGGATTTATGTGTTTTGGTGGTGGTTGGAGAGGAGAATCTGCAGTGGTGGGCCTGTTGCGCCTCTCTGTACCAGTGAGTGAACTGGAACAGTATGCGGTGGCGACGGTGTTGGAGCGGCGGCTCTGGAGCAGCGACGGAGAGATGAGTGGTGCGCAGAACGAAACGACGGCGCACAGGGCTGGAGTGGCGGCGTTTCAGTGAGAAGAGCGGCAGTGCGGTGAGGAAGATTTCCGGGGTTAGTCCTATAACTTGCCCTACTTTCGATTTTAGTCCAATCGAAAAACTCCTATAAGTCTACAACTTGCCTTTTTTTAAAAATAAAAAATCTACTATATATCCACGTGGATGAATTTTAGAAGGTATAAGGCAGGTGATTGACACATCCTATGGTCTTCATCCCAAAATATAATATATTTTTTTTTATTCGTTTTTAAAATGAACAAAATTACACAATACATCATTTTTTTTTTTTTTTACACAATACATCATTAATTTTGAATTTACATATATACACATAATTCAATTAATTTTTTTATACATTAAAATTACTCTCTCCGTCTCATACTCAACGATATATTTACTATTTGCACGGTTATTGAGGTAGAAATTGTTTATTGAAATTAAATAAAATAAAGTAAGGGTATAATAGTCCATTTTTTTAAAGTGGTCCATTTTACTTTATTGCAAAAATTAAATTTTTGTTAGTGTAGATAAAGTAATGGCATTGTGTATAATTTTAGGTGTTTGAAAGGTATATATAAAGATGGTTATGTTGTTTTATTTCATTTTAAGAAAATATATCGTTGAATTTGAGACAGACCTTTTTGACAAATATATCATCTAATATAGGATGGAGTGAATAAAATTATCTCTCAAAATCTCAATCATTAATTATTTTCATTTTTTATTTTGTATGCCCACTTATCTATGAATGATAATTCAATTTATTTTTTAAAAGATATTTAAAATTGTTAGAAAACATGGTTAATAATTTTAAAATATCTGAAATTAAATTAAAAATATTGATAATTTATCTTTAATTTTTTCGGAACGATTTATTTGATGCATACCCTCGTGATTGCTTGTTAATTTATATGGTATTAAGATAAATTGATACTTTTGATATTTTTTTTGACGGGATTGATACTTTAGATATTTAAAATAAGGAAAAAATGGTAAAAATGATCCGTATATTGACAATAATTATAAAATTATTTTGTATTTAAACTAATTTTTAATTTTGCTCATTATGTTTCAAATTTTTTTTTAAAAATGCCTGATACCAACTACAACCAATTTCTATTTTATTGTAAAAAAAAAACATATATTTGAAATACACATAATTAGAAAAATAAAAAATTCATTAAATTACTTAATATAAAAAAAACACTAAGTTATTTAAAATATAAATATATTTTGAAATTTACGAGTTAGTTATTAAAAATTAAAACTAATACTAAACTTTTAAAGATACAAAGATAATTAAAGAAAATAAAAAATAATAAATAAAATACCCTAAAAATCTCAAATATATTTAAAACATGTAACACAATTTTAAAATTTCTTTCAATAATTGAAAATTAATTTTACAGAAGAAATTATTAAAAATAGGTTTAAAAACTATCCCAAAATTGTAAATAGGTTAATTGTGCAAATATTTTTGTGTTTCTATGCAAATTTATCGTGTGCTGTTGTGCAAATATTTTAGAACCTATTTGCAATTTTGATTTTTTTTAACCTATTTGTAATTGGTCCTTTTTAGAATATTAATTTATTTTTATTTTTACAATTTCTAATTTTTAGTTATTATTAGATTCTAATATTTTATTCATTTATTTCAGAAAATATTTATATTTTAAATAATTTGGTGTATTTTATTTTTTTAATTTAAGTAATTTTTATTATAGAGTTTTTTTTTTAATCTTTAAATCACTAATTTTTAATAGTTTAAGGGAGGATGGGACATTTTCATAAAAAAAAAAAAGACCTCCACATCAGCTTCTACCGGTTAGAAACTGGTTGTAGCCGGTATCGGGACATTTTGATAAGTTTTTGAAATATAATGGGCAAAATTAAAAAGTGATTTAAAAACAGAGTAATTTTATAATTACAGTCAACGTACGAGACATTTTTGTCAATTTTCCCTTAAAATAATTAGACACTTTTCTAAAAATTTTAGCTGTTATTTTTGGATATTGAAAAAATTATGTTTTATTTAAGTATATTACGTATATTAGATGTTATATTAAATGCATTTTTCTAAATTTGTAAAATGTTACTTTTTCACCGTCTTTAATTCCCTAGTTTTTTCAAGTATAAAAAGTGGCATATGATATCGACCAATCAAAATCCTTCACAAAGGTAAGGAAAATAATGCTCCATACATCTCCCTTTAACCTTGAAATTGCCCTATTAAAAATAACATAGATTTTAAATAAATATAATATTAATTAAATATGTAATTAGTGTTGAAATGTGAATATCTATAATCTATAATATATATAAAAGTGACTAAACTTTGTAAATTATTTTTTGACAATTTTGACCTTAACATATTTTTTCTAAACATAATCATCCCTACTTTTTATTTTGGCGTCCCATCTCTCATTTTTTTTATTCTCGTCTTCCTCTCATCGCGTCGTGGGTAGTCTCCTTCTCAAGACTTCTCCGAACGAAACAACGAATCTTACAACGACGACAATCATTTGGAAAAATGATTTGCTGCAAAATTGGGTCGTGCGATTATCGATGGAGTAGAGTTTCGTGCGGCAAGACTGACACCACGCGATTATTGGTGGAGTCACCGTTCGACGACGCACGATACGGGCCTAGAACAACAACAGATCTATTTTGAGGGCAAACATCTCCGACCTTATGCAGGGCTAGAACGCCGCGCACGAAGGCGGGTCACAAATTTGGTGTTTTATTTTCATTAGTTTTAAGTTTTGTCTTTAAATGTGGGGATTTTTTTTTTTTTACTTTCATATTTAATTTAATGAAAAAAAAAAAGGTCAAACACCACGTGTAAAAAAAAGGCATGTCATCAGCTTCCACTGGAAAACATGCGCACGTGACTGACACATGGCCAAATCTTATGTTATCTACTACGGAACTGTGAAATCAGTAAACAAAATATATGATAATGCTAACGACAATTTGGAAATACTGTTTACTTCTATAACAGAAATCCTCACCCATTACTTTATCATGTGTATCTCTCTCCAAAACTTACAAGAAAATTGCACAAAGAAATGCAGGATCCATATCCCTCCAAGCTCCAATATATATAATTTATACATAAACTATCGATGTTTCTTTAAAACCCGTGTTAAAAAATTTATGCATACTAATTTTGAACGGAGAAAGAATATTATAGAGAAACAACTCATACTTTGTAGTGAAACAACTAACACTATTTAGTAAAATAATACCTTTATGCAACTTCGATAAAAACACATTAACTATCACCGCTATGACAAACACAACGTGCACCGCAAGTGCTAAAATCTAGTAATTACAAAAGTCAATGACAATTAAGAGATAATAGTGTAGTGATTTTGTATCCATCCATTTAAATTTGCAAATAAAATATGCTAATCTATAATATATTAAAAAGTGACTTAGAGTTGTAAATCATTTTTGGACCTTTTTACCCCTTTAATATTTTGTTTAGTATATTTTGTTCCTACAATTATATTTTACATTCCATTTGTTTACTTATCACTCCACAAATGAAAATCATTGTTCTCTCTCCTTTGCCACTCCTTAGCACTCAGTCCTTAGTCGTCTTCTGAAATCGACGTGATGTCCTCACCTCACACCGACCTAAAAGCAACAGGACTACCTCAAATGATCGGTCTCTCATTCCCTACATCTTCGTCCCCGTCGCTGCCTCTTCGCACTCCGTCTTCAGTCTCTGCACCATCTGTTTCTTGCTCCTTGCGTATCTGTATAAGTATGCAGATGTTGATGCAAATAACAAATACTCTGTAGTGAAACAATTAAGACTATTTACTGAAACAAGTAATACACTTTACTTTTTTTTGCTTCATCACCCCTCTGTAGTACAACACCTAAATATTCGATTTTGATAAAAATATATTATCTATCACCGCTATAATGAAAATATCGTGCAACGCACGTGCTAAAATCTAGTATAAAAGAAAAATAGAAAGAGATAGAGATAAGGAGAAATGTGGGGAATGCTTTACAAGAAAGAAAAAATTGGCAACTTGTGTTGGAATTTTTAATTTGGCACAATAAATAACTTAAAGAGGTCAAATCGGAGTATTAAAAATAAAAAAATTACTTGCCACCTCAGATTTGACCAAATAGATACTATACCCAGTTACCAATCCAAGAATCAAAAAAGTAAAAGATAGTACTATTTTCAATTAGTTAAAATTGCCAGGACTGAAATCAAAATAGAAATAAATTATAAAATAAATTATAAGACAAAGGGGCCATTTGGTTTAGGTATTAAAATCAGGTAATGAGAATGATTAGTGATTCATTACCATTGATGAATTCTGGAAAGAAAGTTGAGCACAAAAAAATTTGAGCGAGAAAAAACCTGAGCGAAGGAAAAATGAATGATTGTTAAATGATTGATTATAAGAGGGAGATTATGTAATCAAAATGAATTAGTGATTATTTTATTTTTAAATCAATTTCAAATTATAAATATTACCAAGCATCATCAATGAAAATGATTAATGAGTCATTCTCATTATCTACTTCTAATACCCCCAACCAAACGGACCCTAAAAAAATTGTTCTTAGTTTAATATAACAAAGATAGTCAGCTCCAGTGAAATCTATTTACCGTATGAGATTAATATCGTTACATTTATTCAATAATAGCATAATATTTATTCAGTTATTTTATTACATTTACAAATTAATATCATAGTATTTATTCTCAAAATTAATATTAATATGTTTGTGTGTGTAAAATATTACAATATTTGTTTATAAGAGTAATTGTATTATTGAGTAAATATTAAAGTGTTATTATGAGTATATTTCACAAGAGAGTGTGCTAAATAAAATATTGATATATATTAAAATTATCACTACACTCGTATGATGTTAAAATAGCATGGCATGATAGCATGATACATATTCAAAAAAAAAAAAAAAAAAAGGGAAACATCAAGACTCTTCGCAATTTTTATTTATTTTAAAAATGTAAAAAAAAAAAAAAGAGAGATGTACCTATTTTAGTATATCTCAATTTGATAATTTAATATGTAACCCTGTTTTAATAAATCATAATTAATATAATTATATAAAGCAATCGCCATCAAAATAATATAAAGCCTAATATGTAAAAAAGTTAATTAATTCAATTAATAAATTAATACAACTATATAAATTAAATTAAATTAAATAATAGGTAGTATGTTAAACCTTTTTGTATAATTATCAGCAAAATATCTTCATGAGTCAAGCCAAATTCTATATCAACTTTATATCTCAAGTGTCAATCTAACAATAATTGAGTAACACATAAAATCGGGTGCATACGATGAACTCTATTTTACTATCACTGTCATGCACATATATTATCATTATCGTAATTTACTTATAACAGTGTATGTGTATTGATCGTAGTGTAGTTTCTAGTGATAAGTATTTTACGACCAAACAAAATATCGAACCCAAAGGACTAGGAGAACGGCGAAGCCTCAAAAACAAGCGTTGTCATAGAATTATAGTGGCTAACCGGGTTGCAAAAACTTAAATCAACAAAGAAACCAAACAAATTCGCCAAGAAATTAAACTAAGCAATCAACAACTAAATACCAAGTGAAGAGAGTAGTGCTCGGGTGCAAATCACCAAAAACTCGTCAATTTCAGATCAGAAACAATCAAGTGTTCATTCAAAGAGGGATCATAGGGATAACCAACAAATAACTCAAATAAAACCGTACTTGATAAGCCTAGGTTCTAAATGATCAATCAAGCATGTAGGAATGTGAGAGACAACACTCTCACCCCCTCACTAATTACAAGCAATTCAACAAGTAATCAACGTGTCATAATGAGGTTCTAATTAATTAACCAAGTATCCTTGTGTTAATCAAATATTGACTTCAATCACAAAAGGCAAACCTAACACCTATGCATCAATTCAATAAACCAAGTATCCTTGAGAAAATTAAATCAATAAACACAAGATCAAAGCTCACCCAAGCAATTAAATCATGCAAAGCATCATTAAGACAAGTAATCACCTCAACAAATGAACACCCAATCATAAAATCACCAAAATCAACTCATCTAAGGGTCAATACACCCAAGCACATAAGAGTTTTAGCCAACCATGATCAAAATAACAAAGCCCCTGAAAATTAAGAAAATAAAAGGAGAAGGAAGCATGCTAATTAAGAAATAAACCATTAGAATTAAGAGAATAAGGATGGGTATCACCTTAAATGTGTTGCTACACTTGATTGAATGAAAATCTATCACTAATTTGCAAGAAATTAAAAGGAAATTGAAGAACACCTACAACTATGTGAAACTATGTGTATTTTCCTATCTAATTCCTATCTAATTGTGTGTTGTGTGGAATCCCCCTTCAATCAGCTGAAATGGGGAGTATTTATAGTGGGGGCAAAGTTACAAACTCCAATTTGCAAATAAGGGCCTCGAAAATGACACAATTTCACTCAAAATCGCGCAGAAGGTGGTCCCACTCGGCCACTGGGAGTTCCACTCGGCCGAGTGGCCTTGTATTGGCTTGGTCGAGTGGCTTTTTCTGGTGCAGAGTGACTCGGGCAAAATTCCCTCACTCGGCCGAGTGAGCTTGGTCATGGCCGAGTGAGAAATCTCCTGGAATTGAGTGACTTGGGCAACACTGTCTTCACTCGGCCGAGTGACCTTGTCTCTGGTCGAGTGGAGTTTCTTCTGGAATTGGCCAACTCGGGCAACACTGCCTTCACTCGGCCGAGTCACTTGAGCTCTGGTCGAGTCACTTCTCCATGTGTGCCACCTCCGCTTCAATCGCTCATATCTTTTGCGTACGAACTCCGATTTGGGTGATTCTTTTTGCTACGCGAAACTCTCTCGACCCTCTTTCCAACCATTTAAGTTCTCCTTTGATTTGACAATGTTAACAGTCCTCAAGTTTTCCTCAAAGTTTGCCTAAAACCTACAAATTCAAACTCACAACTCCAACTCAAACAATCAAATGCAATTTGACAATTAATTGTGAATTAAGCTATAAATCATCATCAAATTAAGATAATTAAGCATTCACATCATAAGAAATTTTACCCTAATCAAATTCCCCCAAACTTAAGACGTTGTTTGTCCTCAAACAACAAGACAATAAAGCACATTAGGGTGAAATTGATTGCAATTATGTTCAACGAGCACAAGAACGAAATAGGACTATCAAACCTCTTCAATGAAAACAAGTGTCAATGCAAACTATCAACTAGCACTAAAACATGTCATGCTTTGACAATTGCAAACTCAAATGCTTAACTCAATGCTCCTTCCATGGAGTGTTTCACTCACTCTCAAGTGTATAAAGGCATGATAAGCACTCAATCATCAATCCACAAAAATGAACACCATAGGCTTGTCAATAGACTCGATCTCAATTATTTATTTTATGCTTCAAACATGAATCAAAGAGGACTTTTTCAAAGGTTGTAATGTAGGCTCTTTGGAGAAGGGTAGGTGAATTTTAGGACAAGTAACTCATTAATTAGTAGAGCAGATGAAAGTTGACTAAACAATTCAATACCAACTACACCACAATTTCAATCAATCATCACTCTTTCTTTCCTTTTTCTTCCATTCAAATACAATTCACCACCAAATTCTTTTGAGACTTTCTTGCATTTTCAAGCTCAAAATTGAATTTTTCTTTCTTCACATTCATTTTTCATCTTTTCCACAATTCAATTTTTTTCCTTTTCAACCCTTCTTTTTTTTTTCTCATCAACTTAGCAAATCAAACCACCACACTTTTCTTTTCACTCACCATTCTTTTGTCAACAATTCATAGCTCTACTAATCATTAGACAAAAAGGCTCATAAAGATAGACAACATGGTTTCAATTTCACAAGCTTGCCAAATAAATAAGGATTTTAGGCTCAAATTGGCTCACTAGGGAAGTCAATATTTTTGGTGGGGTCAAATTTGGCTAATTGGCTTTCAAAACAAACAAGGCCTCTTATCATCTTCACAAAATCCACACAAAACTCAATTTTGACAAAGTCTCTAGGCAAGTTCTAGCATGCAAATTCATGAGCGATGCACTCAACAAGGAATAAACCGTCTAATATATGCGATTCAAAAGGCACAAAAGCTCACGGACTTAAAATTGAGCAAGGAATCAAGCATTCTCACTTACATCCATCATCACACAACAATTCATCATGCTAGCATCAAGCCACATATCAACTCATGATCACATCAAAGTCAATATGTCCACCAATCAAGCATGCATGCTTATGAACATAATCTCAATAATATACCACTACACATAACAACAATCTCCAAAACAACTTCTCTCAAGAAAGATAAACTCAAATATATGCAATTAATCCACTAATAAGCTCCAAATCACAAAAATAATTTTCTCATGCTAATGAGAGGCAAGTTGGTGCAACGAAAATCGCTAAACTAACACACCCCCAAACTTTTCATTGCCAAGCAATAAAAGTTTGGTAAGATAGTTAGCTTGCACACAACTACTTACTAAGAAATGAAAGCTCAACACCCAAAATTCATTTACAAGTATAGCATATCATGTAAGCTCAACAACGAAGTGCGCCGGTGCAAATGGAAAAGCATGAAAAGAGACACACCTCCCCCAAACTTAGACAAGTCTAAGTGTAGAGAAGGTGTTGTACCTAAAGGTCTTCAAGTACCCTCTCTCCTTCAAGCTTGCAAACCTCACCAAGCCTCAAATGCACAACCTCGACTTCCTAACAAACAACACAAACACACTTATTGAAAGCAATAAACAAACACGAAAACAAAGAAAGCAAGAAAAGGATGGGTTGCCTCCCATCTAGCGCTATTTTTAATGTCCTATGCCGGACGGTATTTATTGATTTCACACTTCCCTATCGGAATGGCCAAGGATATCGGTCCTCCTTGCCATCATATTTCAACCTTTGAGCTTCAAAATTAATGAGACACTCATGTAAGATAGACCCATCATCCACATCTTTCTTGCACATCTTCATTAATGGACGTTTCCCTTGCTCTTTTGCCATCATCTCTTTCCATTTATTTTCTTTTCGTCCAAGGATGCCCAAGCAAGACTCTATTTCCTTCTTTTGATCAAAGTGCTCAAGAGGCAAAATAAAATCAATAGAAGAATCAATATTAAATAAAGTACAAATTGAAGAGTTCAAAGGTTTAGAAATGCTCATTTCACTCTTCAATGTGTTGTTCGATGCTTCTTGATTTTATTTCTCATTGAAGCTCGTGTCCATCAAGGGACATTCCTCTTCATCTTTCTTGATCATTGAATTGTTGTCTTCACGCTTATCATTACTTGGGTCCTCTTCTTCTTCCTCTTCTTCTTCGACCACATCTTGTAGATTTTTCACAACGATGGCCAATTGTCCTAGTTGAATTTCAAGAAATTTGAGTTGACTCTCTTGTTGAGCTATTTGACTTCCAAACATTTCTTCCATCTTATCAAGCCTTGCTTCCAGTTTAGCATCTTTCTCCTCAGTTTTCCTCAACAATAGGAGTAACAAGTCATTTGTAGTTGACTTTTCCTCATTGTTTTCCCACTTTTGATAATTAGGGTGAGCTTGTTGCATTTGATAATTGTACTCGTAGCTCCTCCCATCATCGTAACAAACTCCTTCCCAAACTTCTTGAAATTGAAATCCATCTCGTTGATCAAATTCTTGACGATGATGCTCATCTATGTAGTTTGGGAATGTGTCTTGAAAAGCGGGCGATGCTTCCTCATTTCTCCAATATTGATAATAAGAAGGAACTTGTTGCATTTGATAGTCGTAATCAAAGCTCCTCCACTTATCGTAGCCAATTTCTTCATGTTGTGGAGGATAAACCATACCATTTTGATTATAGCAATGATTCAATGGGTATTGGTTATATCCATCCATCCTCTCAATTGAGCTCTTCACTACCCTTGCCTTCTTTCGGTGGCTAAGTTCGAGGTTCGATTTCAATTAAGAAATTTAACACCCTAAGAACAAGTGAGTGTCCACCTACAAAGAGGGCAAGTATCAAATTCACACAAACAAAAACAACAAAGCAAGAAAAATAAATGCCACTAGTAAATCCACTCAACTAGAATTCAAGTTCCACCTAAGTGTCCTCAACTAGTCCCCGGCAACGGCGCCATTTTGATCGTAGTGTAGTTTCTAGTGATAAGTATTTTACGACCAAACAAAATATCGAACCCAAAGGACTAGGAGAACGGCGAAGCCTCAAAAACAAGCGTTGTCATAGAATTATAGTGGCTAACCGGGTTGCAAAAACTTAAATCAACAAAGAAACCAAACAAATTCAGCAAGAAATTAAACTAAGCAATCAACAACTAAATACCAAGTGAAGAGAGTAGTGCTCGGGTGCAAATCACCAAAAACTCGTCAATTTCAGATCAGAAACAATCAAGTGTTCATTCAAAGAGGGATCATAGGGATAACCAACAAATAACTCAAATAAAACCGTACTTGATAAGCCTAGGTTCTAAATGATCAATCAAGCATGTAGGAATGTGAGAGACAACACTCTCACCCCCTCACTAATTACAAGCAATTCAACAAGTAATCAACGTGTCATAATGAGGTTCTAATTAATTAACCAAGTATCCTTGTGTTAATCAAATATTGACTTCAATCACAAAAAGGCAAAC
Source organism: Paraleonurus japonicus (assembly GCA_030762865.1). Taxonomy (NCBI): domain Eukaryota; kingdom Viridiplantae; phylum Streptophyta; class Magnoliopsida; order Lamiales; family Lamiaceae; genus Paraleonurus; species Paraleonurus japonicus. The sequence continues at coordinate 37,807,704 of CM061055.1, read as the reverse complement.
CTAACACCTATGCATCAATTCAATAAACCAAGTATCCTTGAGAAAATTAAATCAATAAACACAAGATCAAAGCTCACCCAAGCAATTAAATCATGCAAAGCATCATTAAGACAAGTAATCACCTCAACAAATGAACACCCAATCATAAAATCACCAAAATCAACTCATCTAAGGGTCAATACACCCAAGCACATAAGAGTTTTAGCCAACCATGATCAAAATAACAAAGCCCCTGAAAATTAAGAAAATAAAAGGAGAAGGAAGCATGCTAATTAAGAAATAAACCATTAGAATTAAGAGAATAAGGATGGGTATCACCTTAAATGTGTTGCTACACTTGATTGAATGAAAATCTATCACTAATTTGCAAGAAATTAAAAGGAAATTGAAGAACACCTACAACTATGTGAAACTATGTGTATTTTCCTATCTAATTCCTATCTAATTGTGTGTTGTGTGGAATCCCCCTTCAATCAGCTGAAATGGGAGTATTTATAGTGGGGCAAAGTTACTAACTCCAATTTGCAAATAAGGGCCTCGAAAATGACACAATTTCACTCAAAATCGCGAGGAAGGTGGTCCCACTCGGCCATTGGGAGTTCCACTCGGCCGAGTGGCCTTGTATTGGCTTGGTCGAGTGGCTTATGCAGTGCAGAGTGACTCGGGCAAAATTCCCTCACTCGGCCGAGTGAGCTTGGTCATGGCCAGAGAAATCTCTGGAATTGAGTGACTTGGGCAACACTTGTCTTCACTCGGCCGAGTGACCTTGTCTCGGTCGAGTGGAGTTTCTTCTGGAATTGGCCAACTCGGGCAACACTTTGCCTTCACTCGGCCGAGTCACTTGAGCTCTGGTCGAGTCACTTCTCCATGTGTGCCACCTCCGCTTCAATCGCTCATATCTTTGCGTACGAACTCCGATTTGGGTGATTCTTTTTTTGCTACGCGAAACTCTCTCGACCCTCTTTCCAACCATTTAAGTTCTCCTTTGATTTGACAATGTTAACAGTCCTCAAGTTTTCCTCAAAGTTTGCCTAAAACCTACAAATTCAAACTCACAACTCCAACTCAAACAATCAAATGCAATTTGACAATTAATTGTGAATTAAGCTATAAATCATCATCAAATTAAGATAATTAAGCATTCACATCATATGAAATTTTACCTAATCAAATTCCCCAAACTTAAGGCGTTGTTTGTCCTCAAACAACAAGACAATAAAGCACATTAGGGTGAAATTGATTGCAATTATGTTCAACGAGCACAAGAACGAAATAGGACTATCAAACCTCTTCAATGAAAACAAGTGTCAATGCAAACTATCAACTAGCACTAAAACATGTCATGCTTTGACAATTGCAAACTCAAATGCTTAACTCAATGCTCCTTCCATGGAGTGTTTCACTCACTCTCAAGTGTATAAAGGCATGATAAGCACTCAATCATCAATCCACAAAAATGAACACCATAGGCTTGCCAATAGACTCGATCTCAATTATTTATTTTATGCTTCAAACATGAATCAAAGAGGACTTTTTCAAAGGTTGTAATGTAGGCTCTTTGGAGAAGGGTAGGTGAATTTTAGGACAAGTAACTCATTAATTAGTAGAGCAGATGAAAGTTGACTAAACAATTCAATACCAACTACACCACAATTTCAATCAATCATCACTCTTTCTTTCCTTTTTCTTCCATTCAAATACAATTCACCACCAAATTCTTTTGAGACTTTCTTGCATTTTCAAGCTCAAAATTGAATTTTTCTTTCTTCACATTCATTTTTCATCTTTTCCACAATTCAATTTTTTTCCTTTTCAACCCTTCTTTTTTTTTTCTCATCAACTTAGCAAATCAAACCACCACACTTTTCTTTTCACTCACCATTCTTTTCTCAACAATTCATAGCTCTACTAATCATTAGACAAAAAGGCTCATAAAGATAGACAACATGGTTTCAATTTCACAAGCTTGCCAAATAAATAAGGATTTTAGGCTCAAATTGGCTCACTAGGGAAGTCAATATTTTTGGTGGGGTCAAATTTGGCTAATTGGCTTTCAAAACAAACAAGGCCTCTTATCATCTTCACAAAATCCACACAAAACTCAATTTTGACAAAGTCTCTAGGCAAGTTCTAGCATGCAAATTCATGAACGATGCACTCAACAAGGAATAAACCGTCTAATATGTACGATTCAAAAGGCACAAAAGCTCACGGGCTTAAAATTGAGCAAGGAATCAAGCATTCTCACTTACATCCATCATCACACAACAATTCATCATGCTAGCATCAAGCCACATATCAACTCATGATCACATCAAAGTCCAATATGTCCACCAATCAAGCATGCATGCTTATGAACATAATCTCAATAATATACCACTACACATAACAACAATCTCCAAAACAACTTCTCTCAAGAAAGATAAACTCAAATATATGCAATTAATCCACTAATAAGCTCCAAATCACAAAAATAATTTTCTCATGCTAATGAGAGGCAAGTTGGTGCAACGAAAATCGCTAAACTAACACACCCCCCCAAACTTTTTCATTGCCAAGCAATAAAAGTTTGGTAAGATAGTTAGCTTGCACACAACTACTTACTAAGAAATGAAAGCTCAACACCCAAAATTCATTTACAAGTATAGTATATCATGTAAGCTCAACAACGAAGTGCGCCGGTGCAAATGGAAAAGCATGAAAAGAGACACACCTCCCCCAAACTTAGACAAGTCTAAGTGTAGAGAAGGTGTTGTACCTAAAGGTCTTCAAGTACCCTCTCTCCTTCAAGCTTGCAAACCTCACCAAGCCTCAAATGCACAACCTCGACTTCCTAACAAATAACACAAACACACTTATTGAAAGCAATAAACAAACACGAAAACAAAGAAAGCAAGAAAAGGATGGGTTGCCTCCCATCTAGCGCTATTTTTAATGTCCTATGCCGGACGGTATTTATTGATTTCACACTTCCCTATCGGAATGGCCAAGGATATCGGTCCTCCTTGCCATCATATTTCAACCTTTGAGCTTCAAAATTAATGAGACACTCATGTAAGATAGACCCATCATCCACATCTTTCTTGCACATCTTCATTAATGGACGTTTCCCTTGCTCTTTTGCCATCATCTCTTTCCATTTATTTTCTTTTCGTCCAAGGATGCCCAAGCAAGACTCTATTTCCTTCTTTTGATCAAAGTGCTCAAGAGGCAAAATAAAATCAATAGAAGAATCAATATTAAATAAAGTACAAATTGAAGAGTTCAAAGGTTTAGAAATGCTCATTTCACTCTTCAATGTGTTGTTCGATGCTTCTTGATTTTATTTCTCATTGAAGCTCGTGTCCATCAAGGACATTCCTCTTCATCTTTCTTGATCATTGAATTGTTGTCTTCACGCTTATCATTACTTGGGTCCTCTTCTTCTTCCTCTTCTTCTTGACCACATCTTGTAGATTTTTCACAACGATGGCCAATTGTCTAGTTGAATTTCAAGAAATTTGAGTTGACTCTCTTGTTGAGCTATTTGACTTCCAAACATTTCTTCCATCTTATCAAGCCTTGCTTCAGGTTTAGCATCTTTCTCCTCAGTTTTCCTCAACAATAGGAGTAACAAGTCATTTGTAGTTGACTTTTCCTCATTGTTTTCCCACTTTTGATAATTAGGGTGAGCTTGTTGCATTTGATAATTGTACTCGTAGCTCCTCCCATCATCGTAACAAACTCCTTCCCAAACTTCTTGAAATTGAAATCCATCTCGTTGATCAAATTCTTGACGATGATGCTCATCTATGTAGTTTGGGAATGTGTCTTGAAAAGCGGGCGATGCTTCCTCATTTCTCCAATATTGATAATAAGAAGGAACTTGTTGCATTTGATAGTCGTAATCAAAGCTCCTCCACTTATCGTAGCCAATTTCTTCATGTTGTGGAGGATAAACCATACCATTTTGATTATAGCAATGATTCAATGGGTATTGGTTATATCCATCCATCCTCTCAATTGAGCTCTTCACTACCCTTGCCTTCTTTCGGTGGCTAAGTTCGAGGTTCGATTTCAATTAAGAAATTTAACACCCTAAGAACAAGTGAGTGTCCACCTACAAAAGAGGGCAAGTATCAAATTCACACAAACAAAAACAACAAAGCAAGAAAAATAAATGCCACTAGTAAATCCACTCAACTAGAATTCAAGTTCCACCTAAGTGTCCTCAACTAGTCCCCGGCAACGGCGCCATTTTGATCGTAGTGTAGTTTCTAGTGATAAGTATTTTACGACCAAACAAAATATCGAACCCAAAGGACTAGGAGAACGGCGAAGCCTCAAAAACAAGCGTTGTCATAGAATTATAGTGGCTAACCGGGTTGCAAAAACTTAAATCAACAAAGAAACCAAACAAATTCGCCAAGAAATTAAACTAAGCAATCAACAACTAAATACCAAGTGAAGAGAGTAGTGCTCGGGTGCAAATCACCAAAAACTCGTCAATTTCAGATCAGAAACAATCAAGTGTTCATTCAAAGAGGGATCATAGGGATAACCAACAAATAACTCAAATAAAACCGTACTTGATAAGCCTAGGTTCTAAATGATCAATCAAGCATGTAGGAATGTGAGAGACAACACTCTCACCCCCTCACTAATTACAAGCAATTCAACAAGTAATCAACGTGTCATAATGAGGTTCTAATTAATTAACCAAGTATCCTTGTGTTAATCAAATATTGACTTCAATCACAAAAGGCAAACCTAACACCTATGCATCAATTCAATAAACCAAGTATCCTTGAGAAAATTAAATCAATAAACACAAGATCAAAGCTCACCCAAGCAATTAAATCATGCAAAGCATCATTAAGACAAGTAATCACCTCAACAAATGAACACCCAATCATAAAATCACCAAAATCAACTCATCTAAGGGTCAATACACCCAAGCACATAAGAGTTTTAGCCAACCATGATCAAAATAACAAAGCCCTGAAAATTAAGAAAATAAAAGGAGAAGGAAGCATGCTAATTAAGAAATAAACCATTAGAATTAAGAGAATAAGGATGGGTATCACCTTAAATGTGTTGCTACACTTGATTGAATGAAAATCTATCACTAATTTGCAAGAAATTAAAAGGAAATTGAAGAACACCTACAACTATGTGAAACTATGTGTATTTTCCTATCTAATTCCTATCTAATTGTGTGTTGTGTGGAATCCCCCTTCAATCAGCTGAAATGGGGAGTATTTATAGTGGGGGCAAAGTTACAAACTCCAATTTGCAAATAAGGGCCTCGAAAATGACACAATTTCACTCAAAATCGCGCAGAAGGTGGTCCCACTCGGCCATTGGGAGTTCCACTCGGCCGAGTGGCCTTGTATTGGCTTGGTCGAGTGGCTTCTTCTGGTGCAGAGTGACTCGGGCAAAATTCCCTCACTCGGCCGAGTGAGCTTGGTCATGGCCGAGTGAGAAATCTCCTGGAATTGAGTGACTCGGGCAACACTGCCTTCACTCGGCCGAGTGACCTTGTCTCTGGTCGAGTGGAGTTTCTTCTGGAATTGGCCAACTCGGGCAACACTGCCTTCACTCGGCCGAGTCACTTGAGCTCTGGTCGAGTCACTTCTCCCTGTGTGCCACCTCCGCTTCAATCGCTCATATCTTTTGCGTACGAACTCCGATTTGGGTGATTCTTTTTGCTACGCGAAACTCTCTCGACCCTCTTTCCAACCATTTAAGTTCTCCTTTGATTTGACAATGTTAACAGTCCTCAAGTTTTCCTCAAAGTTTGCCTAAAACCTACAAATTCAAACTCACAACTCCAACTCAAACAATCAAATGCAATTTGACAATTAATTGTGAATTAAGCTATAAATCATCATCAAATTAAGATAATTAAGCATTCACATCATAAGAAATTTTACCCTAATCATGTATAACAGTGATAATGCATGTGCATGACAATGATAGTGAATGTGCATGACAGTAATAGTAAAAATAGAGTTCATCATATGCACCCGGTTCACACAAGTTTTTGTCACAATAATTAGCCTTAATAAAATGAAAAGCCAACACCTGTATAAAAATGAAAAACATACCCAACGAGAAAAATCATTTCCATTTTATAACGCCCTGAAACCAAAAAAAATTAGTTTTAAAATTTAAATTAGATGATTTCATGATTTTTTTTTTCTATGTAGAAACATAGAATATTTTTAAGATTTTATCTTTCAGATGGCGAACGAGCATTTTGAGCTTGAGTCACCTCTAGCACTTTAAAAACAGATTGAATTTAAAAATTCGATTAAAAAAATAAATTTTTGAAACAAAATTTGTAAATTTCAAATTTAACATTTCAAAATATCACAAAAAAAAATAAATAGAAAGATAGCCCAAATATTTAAAATTTAACAATATTTCAATATTTCAAAATGATAGCCCAAATATCACAAAAAAATCAGCCACTTTGAATAACTAAAGAGATATATTTTTACCACATGTAAAATAGTACTCCAACCCATAAATACTCGAACCATTTTGTGAGCACACAAAATAAGAAAGTAGAGTAATGATTTGAATTTTGGGGATAATTTTGTACATTTATGTATAAAATAAGAAATAAGTTGCATTGTGTGTATTGTTGTTACCGATTTTATCGACAACTAATATAAAAAGATGAACACGAGCGATGTGGGAAGAACCGTGGGTTCTTCCCTTGAAGATGGCGTTGGGAATCCTCTTGGGATTCCCTTGTCTAGTGTATAGCATGTATGAGAATTTTGTGAGGAAGTAAAGGTCCTTTTTACAATGGGGAGGGGCCCAAGCTTCTAAGCTAAAAAATGATCTACACCCTTTATATTAGGGTTTCATTTACATCCGTTGATCTAATACCGTACTAAATACTATACGTCATGCGAACTTCGTCATCTGCTCGCCTACTGAGCTCGGGTCTTCATCGAGCCGAGGTGGGGCGATGTCTCGTAGTCTGCTCGCCGGCTCATCTGCTCGTCTCGCTTGCTCGTCGGACTTTATGGCGAGATCGGGGGACCTCGGCATGTATGCCGAGGTGGGGTACTTTCAGGATTATTCGTGTCACAACATGTATGTATGTGTGGGGCCAAAAGTAATGACATTTTGTGTAATATTGTGAATTATGTGAGAGTGTAGTTTATAGTGATATTTCTATTTTTAGGCTGTACAAGTTATTATGAAACGTCCAAATAAAAAAAAAAAAAAAAACTTGTACTATGGAGGCTTTTTGACCATCCTTTTTTATCAACTCTTGCAAGTAAAAGGTACAAGGCCATACCTTCACTTGCATCACTCCCTCTCCCAAATTGGCAGCCCTTCATAACTCTCCCACTCTTTTGTTTTGTTATTTCAAGCAAGGAGAAGCCCCTTTTACAGTGACCTTGACCAACTTTGTTGTTTAAATTTTAAAAAGATAAATCTAAGAAAAATTAGGAGATGTTCCTCTTACAGACCTTTTTAACATAATAAAATATTGGTCTTTGCTTCAGCGGATTTAGAGATATGCATTTTTTATTATTGTGTGAACAATGTTTCCTATAGAAGTATCGGTTGCTTTAAACAATTAACTTACCTTGTTTATATTTATCTAAAAATCCTGAAAAAATTCAGGGACGATCCTTTTACAATCTAGTATAACATATTTAAATTTCGAAAATTTTAGATAGACTCATAAAAGGATATGATCTCTTGTTTAAAACCTGTATAATTTGATGATCAATGAAGTAAGGTTACTTCCCCATGCAAAACTATAATGTTTCATAACTAACTTGGCTTTGGATCTTAATGAACTTTGATCTACATTAAGTCTAGTATAATATACTTGAATTTCATAAAATTTTTTTATATGTCTATGTATTGTATCTTGAAAATTAAAGTTTATGTGACAGCCTAGACATACAGTATTACACAAATTGTTGGAGACCATAGCTTTTTGATTACATGCTTATATGAACTTGTAGATGCTCAGTTGATGCGTAGAATTTAAGTAAGAATGCTTGTATCAACTCCTTAAACTTTCAGTTAAACGACATGCTAGAAATAGGTTTGGTTGTTTTTAATCAAAAGCATGTTTTAAGTGTTTGTATGAACTTTATAGTTTTAGCTTCCGCAAATTGTATGAATCTTTGGAAGCAATAAATTTAGAAGATTATTTACTTTCTTTAACTCCATTGTTCGCTCACGTCCCGCTGCCACCATGCGCTCACCCTCTGTCGCCCACCGCCCCATCGTTCGGCACCCACGCAAGAGACGCAGATGCAGGCACTGCGCAGCACGCAGCAGTGCACCTCCATCGCCCCACCGACAACTATTTTTTATTTTGGATCTTCCAAATCATCATCACCAGAGATTCTGACCTTTTTTTTTTTTTTTTTCTGATCCTTATTCTTAAGTGAATTCCTCCCTACCCCACAATCCATTGGGTCTCCAGTGTGGGCTGAAATGCAAGTAATTGAGCTTCTTATAAATCATATTCTTTTCTCCAAAAAGATCCTAAATCATCCAAAAATCACAAGAAAAATATTTAAGTGAAGATTCAACCATTAATCATCATAAGTACGAAAATATGCAAATATTAATATAATTAAATGTAAATAATCACACTTCTTATCACTAAGGCCCTGTTTGGTAGCCAAATTGGGCTATCTGACCGTTAACTTATATGGCCCGATACATGGGTGTTGTATAGTCTGATATATCTCCATTTGATGTTTGGTTCACACATATTGACGGTCAACTCTAGTGATGCGAGATACATATTTTGTTTTATTTTTTAATGGTTTTTACTTAAATGCCCCTCAGTACTAAAAATAATTTGAACACAAAATGTTGTTCATTTCAAAATCAAATCGTGCTTGCCCTTTCTTCTTCTTCTCGATTCTTCGCAAAGACTCTGGCGACAAGCAAATATCTACTGTGTCAATCTCGATCGATTCGAACGCCGCTGACAAGTTTTTTTTTGGGGGGGGGCAATACATTAGTTTTCTCCGATTTCAAGTTCAAGGTATAATCACGAACGTTCTCTAAATCAGGGCTAGGTTTCCGTCGTCTGGACGTTTTGAATAATACCACTCTCTGACTCTGCTATGTATGCGAAAAATACTTGCAGGATATGTCAATGTTTGAAGCCGACTCCGGTCTAATTGCACCTGATTGTTGTTGCGGTAAAGGCAAGATGATTCTCAGGCGTGCCGGTCAATTCGCGACGAACCTAGGGTATTATTTTAAATGTCCCGATGGTGTGAGACATTACAACAGTTTTATCTGGTGTGATGGATTGACCCCGTTGAAAGACACTGGATCTGCAAGTGCGTCGTCCATCTTACGGCATCCAACAACCACCCATACCGGTGAATCCGTATTGATGTATTTGCAATTACCACAGACACACATCTCGGGTGATGGGTTGGTCCGTAAAAGGAATACTAGCAGTTCTGATCGACAACCATTCGAAGCACAACCACTCGATGGCTCCAATCTGGGCCAGTATAGTACAAGCCAAGTTTCATGGCCAATCCTGGTTCTAATCATTTTTTTTGCGTGTGCTTTAATTACGTTAGGGGTTCTTGTTGGATTGCATTTGGGGTGTTCCTGAATTTTATTCTAAGAAAGTTATTGCCTTATTGACTGAAACACTTGGTGTCTTATGTAATTTCATTTCTGTTGTTGGTGATTTGTTGTTGACTGGAATTATTAATATCTTCTCGTGTAGGCCATCTGGTAATGTTGATTTATGTATATCAGATGAATTTTCTCTTTTGTCTTCGACGCATGCTATTATTTTTGTCTTTTATACAGTGAATTCATTTGGTTATTTAGTGCCAAAATTATCCTTGCCTTGAATGCTGAGTTGTATGTCCAGTTCATCTTATTAACTAATTGAAATTGTGGTTAGTGTAATTAATGTGACCTGATCTCTTGTACATAGCTGTTTGGTGTAGGAAGTAATTACTGAGCATTGTTGGAGAAAAAGTTCACAATATTTATTGCAAGCCATGTTCCGTATATTACACGAACTCTTCTTTATTTGATAGGTCATTCTGATAGTACAGTATATTTATGTCTACATATACCTATATCGGGTCATTCATATTGATATGGTGAATCATACTGCATATGGGATATTTACTGGTGCACTATCTTTATATACCTTTATCTCATTTTCATAAATTCTAATACATACCAGCTGTTGGGGTTGGTAGTGTTATTAATTGCATAAACTCTCTATATAAGGATGTAGCCTACTTCATACGATATATTCACCATCTTCATAATACATCATGGTTTTCCAGTCTCCACTTCCACAGGAATGCTACTTCTACCAAGTCCGTTGGAGTGAGGAGACGGTTAACCTCTTCGTTCGCTTGCTGATGGACGATGTCCGACAGGGTCATTGGGCTGTTGGTGGTGAGAACAAATGGGAGATCCAATCTGCACTGGATTTCATCAACGTCATGCTGGAAATGGAATTAACTTGGGATGATGCAGCCGGGCTGGTGAATCTGCTGAGGACGAGGTACTCGACATTCAAGCACGTACTTGGAACAGATGGTGTCCGTTGGGATAGACACTACAATCACGTCCATGCCGATCAAGCCGTGTGGGACGAACTGTTCAAGGTATGGCTGTTCCTCTTTATTATATTCACAAACCAACATTTTGTTTAGGTAACTATTTGTCTTTTAACTTTTATAGTGGAATGAGTTCACTAGAGCTTATTATCACAAGGGAGATGCCCTTCATGGTAGCTTGAGGAAGTTATTTGAAAATCAAGAGAATCTGTCGAACAACACTATTGTGATAAGCGACTCCGATGGACCGTTATGTGTTGAACGCTACAAAGAACGTAATCTAGTAATTAATAAACATGGTCTAGTAATTACAAACATTGTATGTTTACCTTAAACCACTTCCAGCGTGGATTAGTGCAGTCATTTGGGACGGGGACCGGGTTAACCAACAAGACAGAGTGCAGTTGCAGTACAGCAGAAAGTACTAAATGGACGTAATGTGAAACAGACTGGCCAGATCTACGGAACCTATGCTTGACAATCCTGTTTTTTTTATGATGAGCAAGTATAGACAGGAACATAGCAACTTGTTCCTCGATTGTCACATACTTCCCCCTAGTTAACCCCTCTACGTCCCTCAACAATATACAAAGTCTACCGAATGTATTCCGGTCCATTCTAAGGTTATCGAAGCAATCAGAGTTATAGTTTCCAACCAGTCTATTCATTTCCACGTCTTGATACGGAATACGATCGATCATACTATATCTAGACACTCCTAAACGTCTATGTTTTTTTCCGTACGCATATAATCTATTACAAAGGAAATAACAACAACAGTCTGGTGTAAAATTTCTTCGAGCAACAAGTATAGTATCTCATTCTCCTTTCTCATTGAATTCATCTCATGCGGTCCGTAAAAAAAAACTAGAGGATGACTCTGTGAACATCATTTACATCGATGTCAGACATTATGTAGTGAAAAAACAAAACCAACAATTACAGCAACATAGTCCAAATAACAGACATGTACACAACAGTCAGATAACATATCCAGGTTCGTAAAAAAAAATTGCAAAACTCGAATGCAAATGTGGATATATTAAGAAAATACAATGTAAGCTGCTGCTATCAAATACAGGTCACAGACCAGAAACTCAAATAATAAAACAATAGAAATACGTATACAACCGAACATAGATGATAAGATTATACTCGTGAGGCACATTATTACGTCACGAAAAACAAACGAAATGTCATTCGACATCGGGTTTAATTTAAGCAGCCCAGAACGACGAGATAAACCGCGAAAATAAATTCGAATCTGTAGCGTTACCTAATTAAAGCAGATACCCGTTTTATCGAACTATAGATAAAAGCAGAAACCCCAAGCAGAACGTCTTTTTCCGCCGAACCAAGCCCAGCTCGTCCTAGGAGAAAAAAAATCACAGAACGAATAGCTAGATGTTAGGGCAAATTGGGTATATGCTAGAGTCTATGTAAAAAATCAATAAGAAAAACACGAAACCGAAATATTACAGAAGTCGATATTCACGACGGTGTGACGACAGCTAACGTGAAAGATAGAAATTACAGCAGATATTCATTGGGGATGCTCAATTCAATTTTCGTCTTCCCCCCATCTCTGAAATCTTTCGAGCCAAAAAACCTTCTTTTCTCACAGTAGCAGTGGACCCCACGTTTGACCGAGGGGTATTTTAGGTACCAAAAAATTGAATCGTCCCCAGAAAAAAAACACCGAGATCTAATCTGGTGTAATTTCTCGCGTTGAAAAATCTGGTTTCTACAGTGTTTAGCAGCGGGCCCTCCACTTAATATTGGGCCCATCAGATTTCCAGCAAACAACTTACAAGCCCAGGTAGTGGCCTTATCGTGGGCTAATCTATGCTAGCGAACAGAGCCTAAAAATATGCATAATTTTCTACTTATTATCCATATTTCTCCTCTTCGATTTTTTGGTAATCACTTTGTCCTCGCAAGTTGGAGTTTTTGGTATTGCAAAATTCGTTGCCAATTCCAACTCCATTATGAGATACTTGGAATTAACACATTTCCTCCCATTCAAAAAATTTAGTCTTATTTCTTTTTGCACAAATTTTAAGAAATTATAATAGTTTATGTTTTTTTTACGGGAATAGTAGTTTATGTTTAAAGTAGGACTTAATTGCATATTAAATCATTAATTATTAATTGCATAAATTATTAAATTGGAGTTTTGTTTCCTAACATTCAAAAGTTTAGATTAAAATACAATTTCGAAAAAAGTGGTGACTTAATATACAATTAAACCTTAAAATAGATATATGTTGAAGGGTATTATGTAATATCGTGGAGTACATTTATGAATAAAGTAATTGTGTATAAATTAAGATAGTGACAATTTAAATAAGTAAATAAATGTTTAAATGGTACGGATTTTTGGAATATGATCAAATTATCTTTAGAGATAAAAAAATGAAAATAAGATTAAATTCTTTAAAAGGAAGAAATATAAAATATAGTAATTCCTAATGGCATGATCTGATTTGAGCATAATGCGGAGACTGGTCCTAGTAGATAAAATAAAATAATAAAACGTGTGACTGCCGACTAATCAAAATAAAAAATATTAAATTTCAGAATAAAAACCATATAAATAATAATGAGAGAAAATATCTTTTTTGGAGCCTAATGGATAATAAGTTTTCAGACTAATCGTAGCCCCACCAATAATTGCTTTACTTTTTTTTTTTTTTTTTTTGACTGGGAAAAGTATTAAAGTAAAATTAAATTGAATCTGAATTATCTTCTGAATACCTATTTTAACGGAAATATCTATGCGTATCAATCGACAGAGACTTCTGCTCCCTGCATCTATGTCTGATATATAAGTTTTAACTTTTAATAATGTACACTTTTTTATTATGAGGATAAACTAGTATTTTTAATTTTAATAAAAAAATATTTAATAGTATTAAATTAAGTTGTGAAAAAATAATAGCATATGCTATAATAATTATGGTGTTTGAGGGTGATAAATTAAAAAATTAAAGTTATTTTATTGATATTTAAAAACATGATGCAATTAGTACTGATCTATTTGACAATTGACACATTTAGTACAAGATAGAAGGAATACTATTTTTTTATAAAAACTTAAAAAATAATAAGAGTTTAAGAATAATTTTATAAAATTTTATTTATAAAATAAACAATAAGTTGAATTGTATAAATATATAAATCTAAAAACAATAATATTTTATATAAAAATTAAGGATATGATGGAAGAAAAATTTATGAATAATTTTTTATATTAAGCATGTGAAAAATTATATATACTCCCTCCATTCTACAATTAACGTCACATTTTTTTTTGGAACGTCTCACAATTAACTTCACTCCTAAAATAGAATACTCTCTGTAAACTACATCTCAATATTAATTAAATTTAAAAAATATACTATTATTTTATTCTATTTTATTTTCTTTCGGACATTTTATCTTCATACAATCACCAAAAATATCCCATCACACATTAAGATAACTTTGTGAAGGAGGGAGTAATAAATATTGGGAAAAGGACGGAAATATAAATTAAATAATACCACTGCATCCATAATTATGGTAATATTTGCTAAAAAAAAATAAGTCTTAGTACTTGTTACATTATTTTTTTAAATTGTAATAAAATATTTTTTTCACTTTTATCTATCATCTCAAACACAATAAATATCAAACTGAATATAAAAAAAAAGGCAATGAGTTTCAGATATAAATGTCCATCTATGAAAATATAATTGTTTCAGCCTATTTTAATTCCTTCATATAAAATTAATGAGCAATTTCAGCTGAAATAGTAATCTCCACAAGCACATATTTTATACCTTTTTCATTTTTGTTTTTGTTGATCTTTACAACTCTACCCTCTACAAATTATACAAAAAAAAAAAAAAATTAAAAACCACACCTAATATTTAATTTAAAAAGGGGGAAGAAACTGTAATACTACTAGGCAATACACCTCATAGAATACGTAGAAACCGTAGAATCAAGCATAGGTGTTCCGTGTATTATACCGGGATGATCACTCTCCAAGCCGTAATCCATGGTTGTCAGACGCCCCTCCAATTCCTCATCAAAATCGTATACGAACTCCGGAATCTCAATTCCCTTCCGTTTGATGTGTTCCCACAGGAATTCCAACCTGTTCACGTACTTCACCTTCCCGTACAGCCCTCCGCCGCCGCCGCCGCTGAATAGGAGGCGGCCGAAGGTCGCCAGAAAGAGGCGGGATTGGATGCCTGGGTGGAGAAAATAAAACGTATCCAAATCGTCTCTCACTTTCACCGGAATAGCCTCGTAGATCGATTTCAAGGCGGATATTCCGGGGAAGTTCTCGCCGCGGTTCACGGCCGTGTGCACGTACACCACCGAAAACGGCCGCGAATCTAACCTCGGGAGAACTTCATCTTCCATGTATTTCTTCAGTGCTTCCACAGTCACAAGCCGAGCTATTACCCAAAAATTGAAAAAATTAAACCGTCAGAGCTTCAATTGGGGAAAAATCGAGAAAATCGGCAGTTGAAATTAGAAAAAAAAAATGAAATTACCAGGGTAGAGTTTTCCGATGATGAGGAGAATCGGACGGCCGCGTTTGTCCTTGCCTTGAATCTGGAAGATCTGCAGTTTGTCGATGAGGCTTAGCTGTTGAGATTGAGAGAGGGGGGAAGAGGGAAGAAGATTAGAAGAAGTCATGATTGTTGAAGAAAGCTTCTCTCTCTCACATGGAGATTGAGTGAGGGCTTTCCTTTCCCCTCTCCTTTTAAAGGAGAAATATCAAAAGAGGAGTGGTTGGATAATGTTGAAAAAAGCATATTATTATTATTATTATTATTATTATTATTATTATTATTATTATTATTATTAAGGAGCGTTTGGGAAACTTATTTAACGTACTAGCCTTTTCTTAAATTGTAATGATATAATTATTGATAAGTAAGTAAATTTTAAAAATTTAACATAAAAAAATATATCTCATTTACATGATCGTATATAATATAATATCTTGATTATTGATTTGCCGCATTTTTTAAATTGTACAATGGCTTTAAAAAAAATGTAATATTGCGTTTTTTAGAGTAACTGAATGTGTAAATATATACTAAGGTATTACGTGTCAATTTATTAAATTTTTGGTTCCATATATAATATTATATTGATATTTATCTTCAATTTAAATTTAATTCATAAAAACTTATATATTGTGAAATAATATTTGATCCCGTCAAAAACAAAAGGAAATAATATTTGATAATATAAATTAATTTTAATAACATTATTGGTTTTCTAATCAGAATTTTATAATTTTTAATAACTATTATTAAATTTAATAAAACTAATTAATAGTTTTTTATACTAATTAAAATCCATTGTTATGAATATATTAATTACATATACTATTAATATTAATTTATAATATTTTGCGTAATCTGTGGGAAAATATATAATATTTCAAAATCATCTAAAAGATCTTGACTTTTTCTGCCAATCAGTAACCCAAATCCCACGTTACATTGTCCAAAGAATTTGAGTTAAAGATAAAAAAGAATTAGTGTAATGCTATACTCTATCAATAATCAAATTACTATTTCAATATTTATGCATTTTAGTTAATATTTTACTATGCAACCAGATCTGGGTAGGGATAATATAGGTTTATTTAAATTCAAATTAGTCTCATTTAGAAAATTTTAAATTATAAATATTTATTGTGTCATTATTGACGTAGACCTTGATAAGAAGCAATCGAAATGGAAATTAATATAGGCGAAAGAATATTCCATGGAATCTCCCATTTGCAGTCGGACAAAAGTGAAGTGGGCAGAGAGTAATGAGACTGTTGTAATTAATCGCAGGGTATGGCGGTTAGCTCTTTTGGTCCTACTTGCCAAATAAATAATTCTATAATCTATAATTTATAATATATTAAAAAGTGATTTAGAGGTGTAAATCATTTTTGAACCTTTTTACCCTTTTAATATTTTATTTGGTATATTTTATTCCTACAATTTTGTTTTACATTCCATTTGTTTAGTTATTACTCCACAAATGAAAATCATTATTTTCTCTCCCTTTGTCACTCTTTCGCACTCAGTCCTCAGTCGTCTTCTGAAGCCGATGTGATGTCCTCGCCTCACACCGACCTAAAAGCAACAAGACTACCCCAAATGATCGGTCTTTCATTCGCCGCCTCTTCGTCACCGTAGCTGCCTCTTCGCACTCCGTCTTCAGTCTCTGCACCATCTATTTCTTGTTCCTTGCATATCTATATAGGTATCAACAGATCTGAAATTTTGGCGCAAAGTATGCAGAAGTTGATGCAACACACTCTCATAATTAAACAGTAAGTGTAAGCACATTAATTTTGTGCCCAATTAAATGGCGACACGTGGAAAATAAATATTAATGTCAAATAAAGTTAATTATTTATATTTGGAGAATTTAATTAAATTAATTCCCAAATTAAATAATTTATTGATATATAATATACACGTAAAAGCCAAAATTAAATCCTACGAATTTTAAATATTCGTAACTTGGTGGCAAAGTAATTAACTTACCATATAGCGTATAAAATCTCGTTAAATGGAAAGTTAAATCAAATTACTCGCATGGAAACAAATCAAATCAAGTCAAATCAAATCGAGATCAAATCAAATCAGTGTCGATGGGCTTCTAAGCTTGACCCATTAAATCAATCTCACCCCACAACTATAAATAGGGGTCTTCATTCATTCATTCCACACACAATTTCAGAGAGGCAACCGCACTCAATTCCAGAGCTCGGAGCGAGACTTGGGCGTTCTTCGTGGCATTCAAAGGCGTTCTTCAAGCAAATCAACCGGGGAGCAGCGTCCGATCCGGGATCAAGGTGTTCAACCCTCCAATCGACGTTTCTCCTCTTGAAGATTCAAGAACGTTCATCCAAAAAGTCTCAGTAAATAGCGTTTAATCCAAAATAAGGCTCTTAAGCCCTTGGATTAACGTTATAAGTCCACCAAATCCGCCCAAATCATCCAAGTCAACACCAATTTTGAAGAGAAGAATCGAGGATTAAATTTAGAGCTAGGGTCCGCTAAAATTTAATCGGTTCAATCCGATTAAAATCAAATTGTAAACCTTTTCGTGTTTTTATAAATTAAATTCACGAAATTTGTTGTTACAAATTTGGCACGCCCGGTGGGACCGCTCTACCTCTCATCTCTTCTCTTCCTTCAACAAATTTGAAGATCATCAGAATGGATCCTCGTAAACTCTACCTGATTGGAGCCGGCTCATCAAACGTTGGTGATGTTAACGCTATCACTCGAAGCATGTCAAGAAGGTCGCAAACTCAGACCTCTTCAGAGCAAATCTTTCGATCAACACTCCTGCAAACAAGCCATCCTACATTGCTGAAGGCAAGGAAGACGATTCCCCATGCTCTACTCCTGATTCCTCGTCAGACTCTTCATCAACCTCGAGCATAGCTCCGGTCATGATGACGAATGCCTCAAGCATTGAGGAACAACTTGCCAGTTTGACTAGAGCCATAGAGGGGCTCACACATCATGTTCAAGAACAGGACTCCCGCATTTCCAGCTTGATGAATAAGGTGGGAAACGATGAGGCAAGTATTGCTAAAGGAAAGCAAGTTGAGGGGTACAATGATGAAGAAACCTCAACCAAGCATCATGCAACTGCAACTGAGCCAACTGCAAAGGAGTTGCAAATTTCTGCTGATGGAGGAATCCACGTGGAGCAACTTAAGGAGCTCATACGAGAAACAATGAAGGACAAGTTCGATGATGGTTCTAAGTCATCCTTCACTTATGTCAAGCCATACACAAAGAGAATTGATGGTTTGAAGATGCCAGCTGGCTACCAACCTCCAAAATTCCAACAATTTGATGGCAAGGGAAATCCGAAGCAACACGTGGCCCATTTCATTGAAACGTGCAACAATGCTGGAACATTGGAGACCACCTGGCCAAGCAGTTCGTCCGCTCCTTGAAAGGAAACACGTTCGACTGGTACATAGATATGGAAGCTAACTCCATCGATAGTTGGGATCAGATGGAGCAAAAATTTCTGAATCGCTTCTACAGCACAAGGAGAATAGTCAGCATGATTGAGTTGACTAACACTCGCAAATGGGAAAGAGGAACTGTGATCGATTACATTAATCGATGGAGAAATCTAAGCCTCGGTGCAAGGACAGATCGTCGAAAAACTCGCGGTGAGATGTGTATCCAAGGGATGCAATGGGGTCTCCGATATATCCTCCAAGGAATTCGATCAAGGACCTTCGAAGAACTGGTAACAAGAGCTCATGACATGGAGCTAAGCATGATTGGAAGAGGAGTCGAAGGATCACCAATTTTAGAACATCACGACAAGAGTTATGTTAAGTCTTTAAATAAAGAATACATAACAGACATGCCTCACGATAGGGGGCAAAGGGGGTTGACTCTGAAGGACATGCGACAAAAATAATATCCATTCTCAGACTCTGATGTCTCAGGGATATTTGATGAGTTGCTCGATGCAAGGCTGATTGAGTTTCCTAGGATGAAATGACCAGAGGAAGCTGGACGCACCGAGGATCCAAAGTACTGCAAATACCATCGATTAGTGGGTCACTCAATCCAAGACTGTTTTATCTTCAAGGAAAAGATAATGCAATTGGTTCAAGAAGGGGATATAGTGCTAGAAGAGACTACCTAAAGTTCTTCGAGTCAAAGCTCCTTGACAAGAGTATAAAACTGTCTATAATGCTCCTTGATACGAGTCAAAACTATCTAAAAGTCCCTTAAATCAAATCTCCTCGACATGAGACGAAACTGTCTATAATTGAGTCTTTAAATCAAATCTCCTTGACAAGAGACGAAACTGTCTATGACTTTAAAATTGAGTCTTTAAATCAAATCTCCTCGACACGAGACGAAACTGTCTATGACTCTAAAATTGAGTCTTTAAATCAAATCTCCTTGACACGAGACGAAACTGTCTATGACTCTCAAATTGAGTCTTCAAATCAAGGCTCTTTGATACGAGCGAAAACTATCTAAAACCCCAAAATCAAATTATGTCCCTTGAACTACGTTATGACTTGATCCTCTTTAAAGAGGTACGTAGGCAACTTAGAAATTCACTAAGTTCAGTCAAAATTCAAAAGTCCAAAACCAAATGAGGGAGCAAAAGACTTTCGTGCTTCATTCACTTCAAGTCATCAATGACCGTGAACAAAGCACGAGGGGGCATTTGTAAGCACATTAATTTTGTGCCCAATTAAATGGCGACACGTGGAAAATAAATATTAATGTCAAATAAAGTTAATTATTTATATTTGGAGAATTTAATTAAATTAATTCCCAAATTAAATAATTTATTGATATATAATATATACGTAAAAGCCAAAATTAAATACTACGAATTTTAAATATTCGTAACTTGGTGGCAAAGTAATTAACTTACCATATAGCGTATAAAATCTCGTTAAATGGAAAGTTAAATCAAATTGCCCCGCATGGAAACAAATCAAATCAAGTCAAATCAAATCAGATCAAATCAAATCAGGTCTGATGGGCTTCTAAGCCCAGCCCATTAAATCAATCTCACCCCACAACTATAAATAGGTGTCTTCATTCATTCATTCCACACACAATTTCAGAGGCAACTCCAAACTCAATTCCAGAGCTCAGAGCAGACTTCAGACGTTCTTAGCGGCATTCAAAGGCGTTCTTCAAGCAAATCAACCGGGAACAACGTCCGATCCGGGATCAAGGTGTTCAACCCCTCCAATCAGACGTTTCTCCTCTTGAAGATTCAAGAACGTTCATCCAAAAAGTCTTCGTAAATAGCGTTTAATCCAAAATAAGGCTCTTAAGCCCTTGGATTAACGTTATAAGTCCACCAAATCCACCAAATCCGCTAAATCATCCAAGTCAACACCAATTTTGAAGAGAAGAATCAGAGGATTAAATTTAGAGCTAGGATCCGCTAAAATTTAATCGGTTCAATCCGATTAAAATCAAATTGTAAACCTTTTCGTGTTTTTATAAATTAAATTCACGAAATTTGTTGTTACAGTAAGAATTCACGTTTCACGTGTTTTAGAAATTTAGACCAAGAATCGATCCGAGGCTTACCATAGCGATAGCGAGTCACTTTCGGTTAGGGGGTGTAAGTCAAGTCAAGTCGAGTCGAGTTGTGCTGAGCTCGAAACTCGACTCGATTGCAATACTCGAAGCTCGAGCTCGACTCGCTAAGAAGCTCGATAAACTAAGCTCAACTCGATAACCTTTTTTTTGTTATTTTAATTTACATATTTATATATTAATAATATAAATATATCTAATTAATAAAATAAATGATAAAATTGTAAATATAGTACAAGCTCGATAAAGCTCGCGAGCCTTCGAAAGTGAGTATCTGTGAGCTCGAGCTCGATAGCTACTCGAGTAGTTCGAAACTCGACTCTCAATTTCGATCTTTTTTTTAGTCGAGCACGAGTAGCTCATGAGCTGGTTCGACTTACTTACACCCCTACTTTCGGCTGTTGCCACCAAGACAAGACCCGTCCACGAAGGCGAGTCGCCACCAAAGGGATGCGGCGATAATCTGAGACACTCTTTTGTTATGGGGCCACAACTTAAAAAAACAAAAAATGTTAAATATTTCATTTTAAATGTGGGGCCACAACTTAAAAAAACAAATGAAATGTTAAGCTTTAAAAGGACGCTTGAAATAACAAATACTCTGTAGTGAAACAATTAAGACTATTTACTGAAACAAATAATATTCTTTACTTTTTTTTGCTTCATCACCCCTCTGTAGTACAACACTTAAATATGTGATTTTGATAAAAATATATTATCTATCACCGCTATAATGAATATAACGTGCAACGCACGTGCTAAAATCTAGTAAATATAAAAGAATTGTACTCCCTCTCAGCCTCTTTCTCATTTAATCTTCTCATTCGAGAATGAATGACACAGATTTAAAAGAAAAAATAAAAAAAATTATATATAATAATGTTAAGATTGAGGAAAATATAAAAAGATAGAGAGAAAGACAAAATTAAACACAATTGAGTGGCAATTGGTTTAATAAAATTGAAGAATGAGGATAATTGTCCTTTATAAAAATAAAAAGTTTTGGTTGAAACACTCGTTTTGTCAAAACGGGAAGCTTAGAGAGGGACGGAGGGAGTATATAGCAATTCAAATATATTTAATTAATATTAATTATTTTATTAAAAAATATTCATTTGTTAGTGTTAATTATTTTAACTGAACAAAATCATCCCAAAAAAAAAAAAAAAAAAAAAAACTGAACAAAATCAGTCGTGTACAATTATATTATACATTTGATGTATGGAATTGTTACTCATGAATAAAATGTGAACCTTCACCAATTATATATGATAATTTTTTTTATGAAACTTTTTCACCGTATGAAACTAAATATATATATATATATATATATATATATATATATATATATATTAATATCATTACATTCATTTATTAATATCACTATTCTTATAAACTATACCACAAAGAGTGTACACACAAACATATTGAAATGTGTGCAGTATTTATTTATAAGTGTAATGATATTATTGAATGAATCTTCATACAGTAAACAAGTTTTTACTGGAGACCCACTCGTTAAATAAATATGGAAATATATTTGAAATAAATCTTTAAATATTTAATCTAAAATTTGTACTCCCCATCCAAATTTTGCATATATGCAAATAAAAAAAGGCAAAATCTTGTGTGAAGCAATTTCATAGTATGAAATTAATATCATTAGAATCATTTATTGATATTATAACATCTATTTAGTGATACTATTACACTTATAAACTGATATCACAGTATAAAATGGTTATGGTATCAGCGATTGATTCTAATGATATCAGAGAGTGATTCTAGTGGTACCAGTTTCATACTATGAAACTGTTTCACTGGAGAGTGACTCATAAAAAAATAATAAAAAACCATGACTATAATTAAACTGAGATAATTAAACAAAATTAAATTTTCAAATATTTAATTTAAAATTAATATTTTTTTTCTTCGTTCCACGTAATTTGCTTGGATTATTAAATTCTAGTTGAATATATTGAGGAAATATATAACGTAATCAAAACGATTGAACGCAATCAAGATAACTAAAGAACCCAAATATTTGTAAATTAATGGTCAATCAAAATATATTTTAAAAATGTGAGATTACCTAATAAGTTATTGGTCAAAATTAATAAATTGGACAAAATAAACAAAAGTAATGATTAGGATAATTAAAAAAAAAAAAACAATGTACAACTTTTTCAAATTCCAAAAGTAATCGAAATATAAAAAAAAAAAAAAAATCTGCAACTAAGAAAGAATCATACACAATCAACATCAAACTTTCTTGGCTTGTACATCCGAAATAGACTACAATAAGAAAAATATACGAACTCTCTTCTCTTGTGTAAAAAATGAGGAAAAAAAAAAATAACCCATATCCATTTTTGTCAATTTTTTATTGATTCGTGTTTAACATGTGACATTATATTTGTGTATTAATATAATATTAAAAAATCAATAATTTTTTACCAACCAGACAAATAATTAAATAATTTTTTTAATATTTTGAATATCTATTTATCTATTACTTTTAGCATTTTTTTTTTTTTTAAATTGATTGATTATAACTTAAACAAAAGAACGATAACATAAAATTCAGATTCTAGAAGAACACAAAAAGAATAGTGTTTAGATGATTGAGTGAGAGTTTGTACATCTATGCTCATTCACTATAAATTACTTTTTATTGAAGATTGATAAATCTTCCTATCCCTCGGTGGTGCAGTAGATCAATTTGATCAAACCGCATAAATATTGACGTGTTATTTCTTGTTTTTTGTTTCTAGTTGATTGATTACTTTATTGATTGAACATTTTGTAGTTGATTAAATTTGATTGAGTTTGAAATCACAATAATTGAAACCATCCTCTAGAAGAGGCCAGGCGCATATCACTCTCATTTTGTGCTTGGGTAGTTGGGTAAAGCATTGAGTGAAATGACAAGAGAGACGACAATGAAAAGAGCATGATACTGGTTAGAAAATTTGGAGTAATAGTTATTTGAGCCATGTGAATGTCAATTTTATTTTTATTATCACTATTATATATATATATATATATATTCATTATCACTAAATATGTATGTGTATAACAGTAATAGTTAATATATAAAACTCTTATTGAAGTTCAGGCTGCCTTGAAGGCCAAAGAATTACAGAACTTAAAACATGTAGTAAAAAATATTGGTGGGTGATTGACAATTACTCCTTTCGTTTTGCAAAAGTTTGCAAGAATCTTTTGGCACAAAATTTAAAGAAAAAGTGTGATGAGTGGAGCATTGAGGGGTAATTTTGTAATTTTTTATGAATAAAATAAAAGAATTAATTGTATTGAGTGTGTGGGGTCTAAAAAATAATGACATGAAAGTAAATATGTGTTTATTGTGAGGGTGAAAATTGTGAAGAATATTTTCACTTTGGGATATGCAGACTTTTGTGGGATAAACTAAAAAAAAAAAGTATGCAAACTTTTATGAGACAGATGGAGTAGAAAATTGAGGAATAAAAATTGAAATTCAACCATGTTTGAGATGAAGACCGATGATTAGAGAGGAATACAAAAGTTAAAAAAGGAAGAAAAATAAATTTTCAGAGGAAAATCATTTGTAATGTACCTATAAAAAAGTTATTTGTAATATATATCATATCATTCAATTATCAAAATTAATGCCCTTATGCTATTCTGACTAATATCCTTTAGGACATGTTTGTTTTGAGTGATTACTAGGGATATAGTGTGTTTTCCCTAAAAATCAAGTGTTTGTTATTGTTGATTTGTATTACTTATGGCCAGCAAAAATATGAAAGCCTAATACATGTTTTTCCATTTTTGAGTGAAAATGGATCACTCCCTTTATGAGGTATTAAAATAATCATTCACTTATTACCAAGTTAATTGACAAAAATATCCATTTTTTATTTTAAAAAATATTATCCAATACAAACACTTGAAAATATTATGACTCATGTTAAACTATGTTGTAATATATATTAACAAACAATTGTAAAATAAAACATTTAAAAAATCAAATGTATTATCTATCATCAAAATTAATACCTCAAAACAAACATGTCTTTAGGGATAAAATATTATGACTCATGATTAAACTAATGTTGTAAATATATATTAACAAACATTTGATTTCACGACTAATATGATTTAATAAAATTAATATCTTTAGTAATACATAAAAAATCAAATATATCACATGTTTCACTATCACTCAAAATTTAATACAAAGCAAGCAAAACGGAAACATGTCCTTAGGGATATAAGTCACGCCGGATGGCGAGCGCGGCGAGACCCCGCCACCCGAGCTCGGCAAGAGCAACGCCTTATCATCCACGCCACGCCCAAATTACAAGATTATCCTTTCAACTTAATGTTGGCAAAAATAACTCTCAATTATCACGATTAATACCATTTGATATGTTGGTCATATCTTTCCGTTATCACGACTAATATCCTTTAATAATATATGCAATCATTAATGTTGATTTGTCTTGATTATCACTATAAGGCATAATAAACGGATCCGAAAAATCCATCCTTAACAGGACTAACACTCCCAACAAACCTTGTGTTCTTACTTGTTTTCCGCTTTAAATATTGCTCATTCATTTTCTCATCATTTCCATTGATTGTTCTTGGGCATTTATTGATTGTTTTAACCGATCAAAAGCCACATTAACCACCCATAAATATTTCGGTTAACTTTAACAATATATAATATATTATTCAATTATTATGACTTATATCATTTAAAAATATAGGTGATACCTTTTAATTATTCAATTTGTATTGACCCAATTATTTAGGATTAATATTTAAAAATGGATTCATTACAAAAAAAAATACGTCTCAAAATATTTCCTTAATACCTTTTTCCATTTCATGGTTAAAAGATTCAAAAGTGGGTTGAAGATTTGAATTGATCCATTGAAGGTGGAAACTATAATTAACATCAACTATGCTTAGTGTCCTTTTGTTGGGAGACAAAATATTTGTCTTTAAAATTCTGATTTTTGTGAATATGTAAAAGTCATAATCAGTAAACAGTGGATCAGATATATACAATCAGGTAGAGGACGATAAAAGTAGGGTCCATGCAGACAAGGGAATAATGTTTTTATAGCCTATAATTTAGAAAATTGTGTTTTAAGAAAAATAATTGTATGTACCTATGAATGTAAAGTATTATGGGAAATCATGCAATTCACGTGTAATTGAGTAGATTGTGATAAATTTGGGTTCATTTGTCATATATTTATAAATTTTAAAATGTAATATTATACATTCGTAAGACCATAAAATTATTATTCTTAAAATACAACTCTTAAATACGGATCTAAAAATTATTTTTATGTATCGAGTAAGTTATTATTTTGTTGGCAAAAATTTTTGTGAACCGGGTATATACAATAAATTTAATTTTATTTTTATTTTCACTATAATGTATATTTACTTATAACAGTGCATGTAAATGAAGTGATAGTAAAAATAGAATTTATCGTATGCACCCGATTCACACAAGTGTTACTCTATTTTGTTTCATATTAAAGTTATTACTATTAAGTTTTAGAAAACGTATATCTGCTTAAATATTTGATTATTAATCGAGTTAATCATTAACGAATATTATCTACTCAATACTTTAGTAAAGAAAAAGTATTTTACTAATATACTCAATTACCTTAATAAAAAGGGCAAATATTTGTGTACATATGTTTTATCTAATACTATACTGTAACTAAACTAATATTATATAATGTTGCTAACTAAACTAAAACTATACAATATTTAAAATAATATGGGAAAATTACAAATATGTGTAAAAAATTAGCAAAATTACAAACATGTGTAAATGTGCAAATTTTTGTGTTTCTGTGAAAAAAAAAATTTGTGCTTCTGTGCAATTTTTTTACACCTAATTGTAATAAGGCTTGCCTCTTTCTACCTTATTGTAAATGACCCAAATAATATTATATTGTAACCAAACCAATACTATACAGTACCTGAAATAATACTATACTGTAACCAAACTAATATTATACAGTACATGAAATAATACTACACTATAACCAAATTTTGTGCACAATATGCACACAAATACTACTCAATAAAAAGAAGTATTAAATGTGTATAATTGTCTTAAAAATAATTAAATTAAAGTGATCTACTCAGATATATGTTATGGGATGTAAGGATATCATAATAATCATGGGTTTGGAAAAATCAATTTTAGATCCCCTATTCAATTTTGTATTTTTATATTTCACATGTTCCTGTATTTTTTTCTTCGAGAAATAAAAAAAAGTCTATTATTATTATAGGAGTAAGTTTTTTTAAAATTAATTTACCGTACAATTTAAAATAATATTTATTATTTGTATTGTTTTTATTGAATAGTTTAGGGTTACTTACACTAAACGGTAATGACTAAATAATCATAATTATTTAGTACAAAAACCATAATTGTTCAGTACAAACAGTTAGGTTATGTTTTAGAGATAGTGGTGGATGAGATGGAGGATGGAGATGAAAAATAAGAATGGGGTAATCCAATGAATAATAAATTTGCGTTTGATTAGGGATATATGGAGAAGTAGGGGTGGATAGAGCTTTATGTCAAATCAAAGTTGATGTTGTATTATTTTATTATTGTTAGTAGATTGAGATAATGGTTGAATGATTGTGATAAAAGATGATATAATATTATATTATTGTTAGTTAGTGGGGTAATGATTGATGATGAGAGAGGGAGAAATAAATATAATATAATTTCTTGTGGGGGGATGTGAGAGTAAAAAAAGTATCGCTTGGTTGAAGTAGAGTCATATTTGTAATCCAAAATCTTTGGGGGGTCTTGGGGTGAAAGATTTAGGGGCTTTCAATTATGCGTTATTGGGGAAATGGTTGTGAAGATTTTTGTGTGATAGGGAGAGTCTCTGGGTTAGAGTGATTAAGTCTCTCTACGGAGAATTAAGATGGGGGGAGGGTGGTATATTTTTGGATGGTAGTGAGAATAGATGATCTAAATGGTGGAGAGAGATTATTCGTGTAGGGTCGGGAGATAGGGGGAAATGATTTTGGGAGGGAATGGAAAGAAAGTTACAATTGCCATGTGTGGGTGGGTATTCAGTTATTGAAATGCAAATTCCAAGATTGTTTGCTTTGTGTCAAAATAAGATGGATAGTGTGAGAGACAAGGGGGAGTGGGTTTGGGGTGTCTGGGTGTGGAAATGGTGTTGGAGGAAAGAGTTGAGAGATAGAGATAGAAATGATTTTAATGAGTTATTTTCTATGATCAGCTGGTGCAATTTGCAAAGGAAAAAGGAAGATGGGTGGATCATGAAGAATTCTAACGTTGGCAAATTTACTACCAAATCGGCATACAAGACGGTTAGGCGGCAAATACATGTTCCAAGGGAATTGGAATCCAGCTTGTGCTTCAAATTAATATGGAATAAGTTGGCTCCTTTTAAAGTGTCGGCATCTGCATGGCGCATTTTGTCGGACAGAATTCCCTCAAAAGTCAATCTGGCCAAACGCAATATTTTATCACAGAGTGCAATGCAATGTGCAATATGTAATGATCAGGCAGAGTCTTCAGATCACTTATTTCTCAAGTGCAAAGTTACATCCACTATTTGGTATAAGGTGTTCCAATGGTTTGGAATTTTTTCTGCTATTCAAAGTAATATTCAAGAGCAATTCATGCAATTTTCAGTATGTTTGTCCGGTAAGAAAGGTAAAAATATTGTCATTTGTGTTTGAATTTGTGTGGTGTGGATGATTTGGAAAGGGAGAAACAAAGTGGTCTTTGAGAATGCGGAGTTTGTGGTTGACAAATTGATGGATGAGATGAAGGCAAGATTGTGGAGTTGGCTTTCGATATATTTTCCCGAATTTTGTTCTTATTCTTACTCGGTTTGGTTAGACAATCCTAGAGTTATTCTTAATTGTTGATTGCTCCTTATACCTGTAATTATGGGGTATATCTTATACCCAACATTTTATTCTCATGAATAAAATTTTTCCTGATAAAAAAAAAAAAGATAAAGTTGATGTGATTGTATTGAGATATGTAAAAATAGGTGTGTAGATGTATCATAGGGTTGGATGAGTATTTGGATGGAGTTTTGGATGAGACTAATTTAAAATAGAATGGGATGAGTCATCCAAATCGGGATGACCCCATCCCTAACCAAACATAACCTTAAGTTCCCCCATGTGACATGGATTGCGGATAGGCTTGGCAGTGGGGCGAGGAATTCCATTTAAAATCCTCACGAGGACGGGGAAAAATACGCCCCATAAATGGGGACGGGGATAGTATTCCCCGCCCCGATCCCCGCGGGGCCCCGATAATATTTAAATAATATATATATATATATAAATATTATTTTATATATATATATATATATATATAATATTTTATATAATTTTAAATTAATAATTAATACTCCCTCCGTCCCCAACCTATTTGCACCATATTTTTTTGTCTTTTTAGTATATTGGTAATTAAGTTAACCATTTAATTAATCATTTCCCTTCAATAGTGTATGAAGGGAATACCGAATTTAGTGTATTATTAAAATTAAATGTAAATTAATTCTACAAAATTAAAAATACAGAAATAAAAAAATTAAAATTAAAATACAAAAATAAAAATACAGAAATAACGATACAAACACTAACATAAATACAGAAATTAAAAAACTGAAATTAAAATACAGAATCCACCTTTAAACACGGGCCAACGCCAAAATTGACTACCATCGGAGCCGGACCCAGAATTCGCCACCACCAAATCGGAAATTGAATCGACCATTAAAGGCACAGTTCAACTCCGACGGGGGTAGGGTTCCGCGGGTTAGGGAGACGAGAGAGATGGGGCTAGGGTTAGAGTGAGACGAGAGAGATGACCGACTAGGGTTTTCAGGGAGGTAGAAGATTCGAGAGAAATAGAGAGAATGAGGGTGATGATAGGTTTAGGGAATATGTAATGGGTTGGGTTTAATTAGGGAAATGGATTTGGACTGGGTTAATTAGTTGGGTTTAGGTTTTAATTATAAGAATAATGTAATGACATTTTTTATGTAGAAAAATTGAGGGTTTTAATATTTTGAGGTTTTAATTATAAGAATAATGTAATGACATTTTTTATGTAGAAAAATTGAGGGTTTTAATATTTTGAGTTTTTACCATTTTTAGTGTATGCAAATAGGTATGAGACATACAAAAAAGGAAGGTGTACAAATAGGTATGAGACAGAGGGAGTATAAAAAAATTAGAAAACTCTAGAAGAGTATGTCAGTTAATGTATTATTTTAATATATATATATATATATATATATATATATATATATTGTATATTATTTTAAATTAATAATTAATATAAAAATAGCATGTCATTTAAAAACTTTTTGTTGTTGTAAGCTTGATTGAATTATTGTCATTTGGAACTATTATAGTATATTATTTTAATATATATATATATATATATATATATATATATGTGTGTGTATTATATATATGTATATAATATTGTATATTATTTTAAATTAATAATTAATATAAAAATAGCATGTCATTTAAAAACTTTTTTTTTTTTTGTTGTAAGCTTGATTGAATTTTGTCATTTGGAACTATTTTTGTTGGATGTTGGTCTAGAAATAATTTTTAGATTTTTATGTATTTTTATATTGTTTGTTTTAATTATTATGGTTTAAAAATATTAGTATTAAAAAAACGGTGAAGGGGGAATCCCCGGCAAGGCGGAAAATGGGGGATAATTTTTCCCCGTTTAGTTCGCAGGGACGGGGATGAAGAATGTCCCCGCCCCGTTGACATGCCTAATTGCGGATTCTCCATTATGTTTAAGTTTTTTTGATGAAGTAGACTTTGAAGGAAAGTTAAGATAAATAAAATAGGGCTAATTGTTAAAAAATTTTTTTTTTTTTTTTTGACATATTTCAATTTTAATATTTTATCCATCGCATGATTTTTTTTTTCGTCCGTCTCACTTAAGTTTCACATTTAAAATGAAAAACTTTTTATAAACTTCACTTTCACAATTTACACTAAATTTTATTACTTTTGACTCACATATACACACAACCCAATAATTTTTTTTTTTACTTTATACATAAAAATTTATAATTATTCCTCAAAGTTCAATCATTACTTTTCTTTTTTAAAGTATGTAACTCCCTCCTATGACAGTTTCTATGGAATGAAGGGAGTATGTCGTTTTAAATTTTACAATTGAGTATAAAAATTATTAAATGTTGATTTTACTACCAAGAAGGATTCAAGAGGAAATGTGGAGAGAAATAGAGTTTTTTTAAAATTTTTTTTTTTAATTTCAGTTATGAGTTTGACATTTGATTAATTTATGATAATGTTTATCATGAAATTGTTTGTAAAAGTTTAAATTTTTAAGTATTTAACTTAAAATATTAAGAATTTCATCAATATTATCAAAAATCAGAGTAGATGTATTATATTAATGCTTAAGAATATCAACAACAATTAATACCCTTTTTTTATTTAAATTATTCATATTTAACACAAAACACATATATTTTCAAATGAGAATATGATGTGTAAAATAAAAAAAATGATTAAAAAAAAAATGTGCACAATCGAAATCGATCAAACTCAAACGACGCCGTCTGGTTTGATTAAAAATTTAAATTTCAGAAGTAATGGGTCCCACCCCCACATGTGATTGGGCCACGACATCTGTTCAGATATGTGGTAAACAGACCTGTGCCATAAAAAAATTTATTCATGACAAGGAAAAGGAGAATTTAATTATTTTTTTTTTTCGAAAAAGGGAAATTTAATTTAAATATTTAAATTTAATATCAAGTGCGACAATGATAATAATGATGTGGTTGATTTATAAATGACAAATGGGTACCCGCAGTTATGTGGTTATTTAATACATGAAATTGACATAATTCGAATATTTGAAGATCAATTTAATAATATAGTCTCATTTTTTTTTTCTTTTTCATATATTCTAAATTATAGTATTTTTCCTTTTTTCTTTTTAGTTATCAAAAATTTATTTTAGATCAAAATAACCTTTGTTAATCATCTCATATTTTACAATAAAAGCCATTTAATGCATGATATAATAGGAAAAATAAAAAATAAAATAGAATTCAATTATATTATAGTATAATTTTTCAATAAATGTGAAAAAAGAAATGAGATTATCTTAGTAAAATAGAGGGACTGATATTTTCTTTTAAACAGAGTAAAGATGTTATTAAAACACATGATGTCTGTCAATAAAACACATTTAAAATGTTTCATTAATGAAGAATTTTTATACTCCATCCCCTTTATAGACTTAATTTTTATTTTCATTCGTCCCATAAAAATAGACCAGTTACTATATTTAATGTATTCTTTATTTTTATTTACATCTTTATTTATATTTAATGTATCATATTTTTTTTCCAAATCAATACTTAGGTACTTACTTAAGGGTAAAATAGGAAAAAAGAAATTTAATGCATTAACTATAATAACTTCTATTTTTTAATTTGTGTAAAAATAACTATATGTCTATATTTTTAGGACGGGGAAAAGTATTTAAAGTTTTGTGTGAAACACGAAGTCCAAGTACAGGAAAAAGCAAATTGCGTGTTTTGAAACTCAATTGAAAAAATAAAAGTGATATTAAATAATTTTTGTAGTAAAATAAAAATTGAAGATTGTTTGGAAATAAAATAATTTTTAAGAAGTTTTTTTTTGGTAAATGTTAGTGGTTAGTAGTTTGTTCACCAAACACCTAAATACTTTAAAATTTCTTCAAAAAATTTTATAACTCCATAATTCGTTAAAAAAAAATATAACCTGAATCTCCCATTAAAGTGAATCCAAAATAAATTATGCATACTACTAAACATAGACCTACTCATAAATACTTTATTAATAAGAGATCAAGAAGGTCTACACTTCAATGAATCATTACAGGTGAATATTATAAACTCGTGTTCTTTCCTCATTTTTTTCGTAAAAATTTGTATGAGATTGGCCAACGCATTTCATTGCATGAGAAGAATATTATTTGACTCATTTTTAAATACTCCATAAAATAAAATTATAAATCTCTTCCCGTCATACATTACACGCACTTTTCCATGTTTTGATGATATATATTTCATGAAAACCTATATTATTTGTAAAATTATTTTCTGCAGATTTTCATTTACAATAATAATTAATACCACATTTACATATAGAGTTCTTACAAAAACAATTTGTGAAATAGAAAGCACATGCGCATTTATTAATTTTGGCATAATTGCAACAAATTTTGCAGCTCAATCCCTATGTCACTATATCATTGTATTCATTCATTAATTTAGACATAAAATTAAAAAAAATGAAGTGTATTTCTTTCCAAAGTTTTTAAATTTTTAATTATATAGCGATCTACTTCTACACTTCTCTATTCTGAGGTCATTTTTTTAATCTTAAAATTTAACTTTAAAAAATACTTTTTGATTCAAAATCTGATGAAACTCTTTTGTTATATATATATATATATATACATATATATATATATCACTTTTTATTAAAATGTATTATCAATTTTCACTTAAAAAATATTATTTTTTGAAAAGTGATAAAAATACATTGAAAAGTGTAATTTTTCTATTAAAAATCAATATCACTTTTCATTAAAATAATACAACTTAAAAAAAAAAAATACGAACTAACACGAAAATTGCATGACTAGAGATTTGTGGGAGGATGTGGTGTATGAAGTAACGAAGATACGTGTAGTTTTAATTTTAGAATCATTAAGACTCCATTTGGATGGAGTGGATTTGAAATCAACGGATTTAAAAATAATATACTATGCATTCACACAAACTAAAATGGAGAAAAATTAAATTAATGAATTTGATTCACTCAAATATTAAGCACAAGTGGGAGAAGTGAGAGGATTTTAAATGACTAGGTTTTGTTGGGTATTTGAAATCCTCCAACTTATAAGTATTATTTGTGTGAACCAAATCCATTCATTTAGGTTTTCTCCATTTTGATTTGTGAATGTATGGTGTATTATCCTCAAATTCCTTGATTTCAAATGACTCCATCCAAATGGAACCTAAAGTTATTTGAGACATTTTATAATTATATTAAAATAAAAGAAAATCTAAGTGAGTGTATTTATTAATGTTAGAGGTGTATTTACTAGTGGGGGCACCAGGTAATTAGACCGGTTTAATAATCTGCGAGTTTTTATATGGGTAAATGGATTCAGTTTTTATATTCGTGCAATTTGATTATATAAATTTTGTCGTTAGAAATATCTCGAACAGAAATCAAATTATATTAAAAGACTAAAAGTGGTTTCAAACTGATTTTTTTTACTTTTTTTCAGAATTCAAACTGAACTTGTTGTTTTCAATTTTGATTTTAATCGAAAACCACATTTTCTTTTAGACAAAATTGTGTAGGTATTAAGTGGACTGTGCAGTTTATAAATCGATATTTATATTTAATTAATAATATTAATTGGTTATTATTATTATTATTATTATTTTTTTGAAAGGATTTGGTTATTATTTAATAATAGTTATTTTTATTAAATAATATTAATTAATCTCTTTCTTTTATAGTTTGGAACCATTTGTACAAGTCTCTCTCTATATATATGGTTCTGATATTGTGTACATAAAAAAAAAAAAAAATAAAGATAATAATAACTAGAGAATTTGCATATCGGAAATGCCACACTATATTGAGCCCATTGGATTCAACAAAAAAAGGTATTGAGCCCATTAGATTTGGGCCTCAAGCCATTTTTGCCCTTGCCTATTAATTCTAAATTTTCAGCTTTCATTATATTTTTATAGTACCACCATTTAGTACAACTTTTTACAAAACTAGTGTTTACCCGTGCGATGCACGGGCCTGTTTTATTTTTTATTTTTGAATAATTTCTAAAAGAAAATAATTTCTAAAAGATGAAGTAAATATGTATTTATGTATATGTAGATATATTAAAATACCCTCATAGAAAACTTTGTGTATATATAATTATATTGTGTTTGAATAACTCATGTGAACTTTTACATTGTGCTTGAATAAGTCATCCAACATAAAACCCTCAGCACAGGAGGGGTTCCTCTTCCGCGTCTTGAGAGACGATAATTAAACCCACCCTTGAGAGTTATATAAAATGGTGATTATAAAAGATATCTTTATATTGAAGAGAAAATTAAAAGTTGTTAGATTGAAGCTTAAATCTGAATATATATCATGGTTGATTAAATTAGCTCTCTGACAATCATCAATACCTGATAAAACAAATATCATGAAAGCATGACTCTTGTATTTAAGTTACAGATGAAAAACTGGCTTGTATACAAAATTGAAGAGCGCGATCTTGATTCCTAAGCTCCGAGCAAGATTGCTCATTCTTTTTTTCATCGCCCGCCTCAATGCTATCATATTAACAACGAACCCTAAAAGAGAAGATTGAGAAAATAATGGAATTTATAGTTCGAATGGTTATCTGGTGCGCATCCTTGTACGCCTCCGTCCAGAAAAGAGAGTTCCTGAACAAAAAGATTTAGTTACTCTATAAAAATGGTGAGAAACAATGTGTTCACCTGAGTTTTTTGACTATGACTTTTAAAGAATGAAAATGTCTGATAATTTTTTAATTTGAAACACGTTATAAAATGATATACAAAGCAGTTCTACAAGGCGAGTAATAAAGCTCAGTATGGGGGTGTTTGCCAAAAATATGTTTTTGAGAAAATGATTTAATTTAGCGATGTTGGTAAAAATTATTTAAAAGTAAAAGTGGTTAAGTTTACAAAATTTGAGAAAGCAGAAGTTGTGTTAGGTAAAATGTAAAATTTTAGACAAAGGAGAATCAGGTAGAGCATTCCTTTGCCAGCTTTTAGATTTTGGATTCTAGGTAAGCATTTATTTTTAAAACACTCAGATTAGCTGAAGCTGATTACATAATCAGCTTTAAGCTGTTGAAAACATCCTCTAACTCTCATTTGAGAATCAAAAGTACGACAACAAAGAGACCAAAAAATGTATGAAGATGTGAATCATTTTAAACTAATCCTACTTTGCATCCCAACTCCATTGATAATAGTATAATCACGCTTTGTGTTCACAGAATGATATAAAGTTTATTTGTTACTTTATATGGACTACATGACCATTATTTAAATCCCGAATAAATCAACTCCAAGGAATATCATGAGAATGAGTTTACGAATTACCTTTATTAGCTCATCTTTACAATATCCATCAAATTTAGCTCTGCATTAGCTCTGCAAGTTTGAGAGAAGGCTCATGAATAATGTCTCGAAGAGCCAAATATTTTTAATACAAACATACAAAAGAATAAAAAAATATATGAGTTTTAATTATTGGCATATACACAACAAACTCTTTTTGCACTTCACAACCTCAACTTGGACAACCATCTGAGCCTTCTTTACAGTCTCGTATAAGTTTTGCATGTTTCCTAATAATCCTGTCTATCACCAAGCATAATAGTGCAATTAGAAGAGTGCAAAAATGAAATGTAAAAATAATTTTGCATTAAGAACAATAATATATATATTTTTTATCGATAAATATTCGTTTCCCAAATAAAATCGAACTCAGGTCTCCCAATAAGTTAGAAACCCGGTGACCAAGTGGCCCAGTTAATAAGAACAATAATAATGACAAAAAGAAAAAGACCAAATGCAAATGGCCAATATGTTTATTAAAAACGGGATATTGCATTTTCTAAGTAACAAATTGTTTTTTTATTTAGACACTTTGAATTTTTTTTGGAACTATCTAACCATTTGAGCTATATCATTTGTCAATACATGGTTGTTGCTCTTCAATAAGGCTTCAAATACATAAAAGTGATCCTATAAGGAATGTTTCTATATCTCTCGGTAAGTTATCCAAATGCACGATAGCCCAAACATAAAAATATGCCATACCTTGTTACTATCATCATCTTACTTTCCGCCAAATGAAGCATTTAAAAGGAATATTCGGTGATGTTAATTTCTCAATTGCTTGAAGCCAGTTTCCACAAACTATTTGGTTTGCTTTGTCAAGAGATGAAGCTTCTGGCATAGGTCGTCTCATCATTGACATAATAGGAGTTTTGCTTCTACTGGTAGAAACATGGCTTTATGAGATTATTGTTTTTTCATAATGTTAGTAATATTGTAGTACGATGCCAACTCTAAAGAAAATTAGTTACCAGCCAAGAGGAGAGGTTCCCACATTATATGGATGAACTGATTGAGATAATTTGTATTAGAGGATATATAAATTTTTAAGAATGCCAATGAGTAGTGCATGTCTTTCCAATTCATTTGGAAGATGTAATAGATCTTTCGGCACAAAAGAACCCCAAACGATCCGAAAAAGTTACAATTTTTGGAATAAGGTTAGATTGCCATGTTCCATGATACACAATTTGGATTATGAAGATAGCTTAATGTGTGCAAGAAAATTGGAAAGCACAAATAATTATTCATATGATTTAGGAAATTACTATAGGGATAAACAACAATTGAGTCCTCAATAACATCCTTCTTCTTATATATAGATTCGATTCGATTCCAATATCTCCTTAGCCATATGCCTACAAGGAAATGAGGAATTGATGAAACTGAAAAAGGATCTAGATTCCTCAACACTTGCATTAACTTATAATATACTCCACTGACGTAAAGGAGTAGAAACATACTCATAGATATCATCAAACTTTGTTTCCTGGCTTGAACTCCCTCAATCTTGAATGTTGTCAATGAAACAGAAAAATCACCGAAAAGATGAGAAAACTTATTACACATAACTCAATTATCTTAAACTGTCCACTGACACTTACAATAGAGGCATAAGATTTTGACCGTATAGGACAATATCTTGATAAGGAAAAATTCAGAAACTCACTTTTGTTGCATGATGAAGCGATCAATTGAGAAGTAATTAGCCAAGGGGCTGGAATGTTATCATTCAAAACATAGAAGAAACTGATCCCTTTAGTTTGGAAAAAAATAGAAAAATTACCGAGTACTAACTGGAGCAGTTGCAGACGATGACGGAAATCTAGCAACGAATGATGAACGATATGAACAGATATCGTGGATCACGATCGTCTTACCTTAGATGAATGTGGAAGGGCACCGACCCTCCGACTTGCACGCAGCAGAGACAAGGAAAAAGGGGATATAGAATAACAAATATATTAAAAAATTAAATATAATTATGGTGACACTTGGCACCATATTAGGTTAGACACTTGGTAGCTTTTAGAGAAGGTTGATTCTTCTTTTATATATATAGATTGGACTATCTATATCTCAAGATAATGAGTTCACGTCATTAAAAAAAATTATAAAGAAGGAGAATATAAATTAAAAAAGTGAATAAATAAATAAATAAATAGAAATTTAATGAATAATTCATAAATCTTTATATTTAAAGTGAATAAATAAGTTGGATTACATATTTTTTGATCGGTTAAATAAGTTGGATTACATATAAGTGTGGATTCAAAAATAATTATATTTTATGTAAAATTAAGGATATCGTGAGGGTAAAGTTTATTGAAGGTTTTATATTTTAACGATGTGAAAGTTATTTTGAAACGGACGAAATATGAAAGTGTTATATAAAGCTCTTTTGGAGTGGTGGAATTTAGTATTTGTAAATTTAACACGTGGATCTGTAATTAATAAAATTATCGATTATTTTAAAATAATAAAATAGAACATAAAATTGTTCTATATATAATGTATGCTGTCATTTGTAACAGCCAGAATCCCAATTTTTGTCTCCAAAAAAAAGATTCCAACATGGAACCATTTTTGAGTTATATTTCAGAATTCAGATCATCAGTTATGTGGAATGTGAATGAAAGTATAATTTTTATGCATGTGAAGTTATTTGCAATCTGCCACCCACATTTTGAATTACTAATTTTTTTTTAGACATTTAATTAGTTTGAGACGGTCTCAACTTTCAACCTATTTTTTTTTTTTAACAGAATAGGAAAAACAACAACTAGACTAAGTGGTCTCGTGTTGAGCTCCTTCTTCGATCCAAAAGGAAAAACCCACCTCTATCCAAGCGTGAGGAGAAGAGGTGGAAACCGCAAATTTTGCCAACTGATGCGCCAATGTGTTCATCCCACACGGAATGTAGTAACAACTCCAATAAAATCACAACCTCCAATAAGAAATGGACACATGGCATAAAGATAAAGGCACAATCTCCACAATCGGTTGGTTGTGGAGCGCCCAAATTTGCATTTTATTTTTTTTTTTTTTTTGGTCTTATAGTGACTTTGGGTCATTCATGACCCGCGATAAACATGGTCTAAGGCTCAAACCTCTAACTTTCAATACAAGAAATAAACACTTTGCCAATAACCTGCATTCACTTTTAGTAAATTGTGTATTATCTCTATCCTATAGAAGAATTCATAGGAGGGAGTGCACACACTTTAAAAAAAATTATTAATAATTGAAGTTTTGAGGGATAATTTTATAAAATTTTATTTATAAAGAAAAAAATTATTGGATTGTGTATGTGTGCGAATTAAAAATAATAACATTTTGTTTGAATTAGTGAAAAGGGTGGAATTTATAAAGGTTCTACATTTTAAAAGTGTGAAACTTATAGTTGAATAGACAAAAAAGGAAAGTGAAAAGTTTTATGGGACGAAAAAGTATAAAATAAACATATTTAACTCTTTAAATAAATTAAGATTTCAATTAAATTATAAATAGTAAATTAAATCCTCGATCCAAACTTTCATCTTCAAAAACTAAAATACAAAAAAAAAAAAAAAAAAATGGTTGTTTGTCTACCTTGTTTTTTTTACTTTTGATTAGTTAGTTCAAATTACATTTTCTTTGTCAATTATTTGCAGTTTTATTCAATAAATTATTGGCAAATAATGTTCGTATATTTTTCGTTTTGAGTCATTTATTACATTACATAGTTTTAAGTCATTTAATCTAGTTGAAATTTATAACAGAAACTAAAAAACAAATAAATAGATCAAAACTTTGATTTAATGTAAATCATCATAAGTTGTAACTTGAACTTCGTTTCGCATTATTAAACGAGTAATATAAAAAGGGGAAAATTACATTGAAAATATAATGTAGTTATTTTTGCAGCCTGACAAAGATAAAAAAAAAAAAAAAAAATTATGCAAATTTAGAAGGGCAAGAAACAATATCTTCGAAATAAATGAAGATTATACCCATGTGACACACATTACTTAATCTAATGGAATATTATTCGATATTTAAGAATATTCAGGGGGGGGTCCAAGTATAATTATAGAAATAATAACGATAATTATTTGAATAGCGAATTATAATGAGAATAATATTATTTTATAATTTTAGAATATAAATGTATAAAATTGATATTATTATTTTCATTTAATAATATCATAACACATTTAGTAATATCATTACATTTATAAATTAATTTCACAAGGTAAAATGTTATGGTATTAATTTATAAGAATAATAAAATTACTTAATGAATGTTATTGT
This sequence comes from Paraleonurus japonicus, assembly GCA_030762865.1. Classification (NCBI taxonomy): domain Eukaryota; kingdom Viridiplantae; phylum Streptophyta; class Magnoliopsida; order Lamiales; family Lamiaceae; genus Paraleonurus; species Paraleonurus japonicus. The sequence continues at coordinate 37,767,387 of CM061055.1, read as the reverse complement.
TACCCGTTTCATGTTGTAAACAAGTTTCATAAGAGAGTGATTCATCATAAAATAAATTGAGAAAAAATGGTTATTGGTTAAGGATAGTAAAATGATTGACAAAAAATAATTATAGGAAAAAAATATGATTAATGACAATAATTAATTTGTTCTGAATCTCATTATCTTGTATGAAATGTGATGAAAGTAAAATAATTTTTTTATTATTATTATTAATCACCATACTTGACATATATTCATTTGTATTACTATTCTCATTCAAGATTTATTAATCAAACTCTCCTTAATTGCAAAAATGGCAAAATTTGTTTGAGTATTTTTTTGTACAGGAAATTTACCTGAGTATTAATTAGCCTATTAGAAATTAAATAAAAAAAAAGATAAATATATACTCCCTCGTAGACAACCTATCAGTATATAATAACGTTAATGGACCAACTACGAAAATTTAATGATTTTTGCCAAGAACTCAGGGCCAAATTATAATTTTTTTGAGCAAATTTTGACCTTTCATTTAAGATTTTATAAGAAATAAATTAATAAAACCTCAAAATTAATGTTATTTATCGTAACAACATATATATGTATATATATTTTTACTATTTGCGGCGCGGAGTCGTAGTCTGTGTTGACTTCACCGTGCAACAGGGTATTTTTGTGATGCGAGGGTGGTGCGAAGGGTCCGTCCCTGGAAGACAGCGCCGATGGGCGGCGTGGTTGCGTCAAAGGCAGGGCGGCGTGCTCTGGGCGCGTCGCAAACCAGGCGGTGGAGGGACTGCCAATGTCATTCGCGACAGTGGTGCTGTGATTTCCGGCAAATGCAGTGGATGTTCGGGATCGGGCAGTGTCGCGCACGATGGAAGGATCACGACTTGGCGGTAGGACGGCCGCGCAGGTCATATTGGAAGCGCGGGTGGCATGGGCCGCGGCGATTGCGCCCTCGTGGGACGGCGCGAGGTGGCGCGCGATAACGAGGCATCGCTGTACGACGCCAACTGACCAGCATGGACACGCGCTCAGGTAGGCTTCGGGGCGATGCGGTTGCTGCATTTCCAGCCGCCGAACGTTGTGATGCACCTCCGAGAGGGACGACCCTCGGTTCTCTACAGATGAGCGGTGTAGATAGGTCGGCCTGGTTTGGAGATCTAAAAATTCTAGATCCATGCATTTTCTGAATTTTGCCCAATTTTCAATTCTCGATTTGCCTTGACGGAGACGAGTGTGCTTGAACTGATGCCACCAGATTGTTGCACGTCCTTTGAAATGAGATTTAACAAGTTTAACCCAGCGATCTATGGGAATCGAATTGCATACCAAGTATTTTTCACAGGCATTAATCCAGGGAATATATTTCCCGGAACAGCCTCCAAATTGTAGTAAATCACGATTGAAATTCTCCTGAATGAGAGAAAAATCGTGATGCATCACAAAAATTGTGACTGACTCCTGATACCAAATGATGCAGCGTGAAACGTGCAAATACAATAAAAATAACAAATAAAACAACTCCGAATCAAATGATTCTTCGTCTCAAAAGAATCGTATTCTCATTTTTCATTCAATCATCAAAACTCCTCTCTAAAAATGAGAGTTCAAAGCTTTAAATACAACACCAAAACTCCTAATGGGTCAACGCCCACTATTTAGGGAATTAAATAAATAACAATAAATATTAAAAATATAATTAAAATTATATGTATGACTCTAAATAATTATCGGCAGCTTCATCTTCATCAATAGGCTTCGAATTCTGGACAGGTGGACCTGGGGCATTAGACCTGGTGTAATGCGGGTTCAATGCTGGGTGCGCGGTTTCAATCCATACAAGGTGAACTCTTCACTGGCTCAAGTGTGGGTTAGAATTTTTGAAATTCCTATAGAATATTTTCAACGTAAAATTATTCATGCATTGGCTTCTACTTTGGGCACAATCATTAAATTAGATGAGCGCACTCGGGCCCATTCCATGTGTCACTATGCTAGGGTGTTAGTTGAAGTTGACATGTCTAAAGGTTGCGAGGAATATGTTATGTCTGAGTCAGAGGGCAATACATGTTTGCTTCCCAGAAGTATGAACAATTGCCTTTGTTTTGTAGCAAATGTGGTATTGTGGGACATTCGCTAGACAATTGTCGGTCCATGGTTGGTAGGAAAGGTGGTGACGTTCCAACAACACGCTCAGGTAAAGAGAAGACGGATAAAGAAGAGTGGGTTCGAAAAGATTTAGCTCCTATGACATTGATTGAGCAGACAACTACAGCACTAGGGTTGGGTTTGGAGGTTCATAATAATTTTGAGGCTCTTATTGGACTAGAGGGGGATGAACAGGGTTTGGAGGCCCAAAATGTTGATCAAGATTCTGAAAAACGAGAGAAAATGTAGAAGCATAAAAGTGAGGAACAGTTTATGGATACCACTTCTGATCCTTCCAATACTTTCATCGGATTTCAGTCTCGGGGTATTGATAGAGCCTTAGAGAAACCTGATTTGGATGCTACTAGTTCGACGGATTTACAAGATTTTACCACTGTTACTAAAAAAAGAAGAGGAAAAAATATTATTACTAAGGAATACAACCTGCGAAATAAACCAATGACGACTCAGTCAAGCGGAATGCACTCCTCGTCTCCTTATGATAACAACTATTTGATTACCTCAAATGTTGATACAAATATTCTTAAATCAATGTGACCCGTGGCTTCTAAGAGTTGAGCAGACATATGTGAAGATGAGTAAAATTCCCCGAAATTTTGATTGAGAATTTGCAACCACAGTCGTAGGGATGGTGGAACAATGTGTCAAATTTTATTTTTACCTTCGCAACTAAAGTTAAATATATGGAGTTCTTCGGAATTCTTTATTATACTTTAGAGTTCTTCCCTTTTTATTGATTAGGGGTTTTCCTATTGAGAATTTTATCCCAACAAGTTTTTTATGGGGGTTACAACCTTTGGATCCGAATGTGATCTTATGATTTTTTAGATTTTCCTTTTAATATAACAACTAATTAGACTATAAAAATCTCAAATATATTTATTTTTACTATATATTTATCACAAATTTTAAGATATTTATTGTGCGTATTTAAAAAATAAATAATAGGTTTTTAAAATAATTTGTGGTGTACAAATAAAAGTAATATTAATATTCTTAATAAAAAATAAATACACTTTATGTTATTTTCGTAGTGTATGGCACTGGTAAATTTATAATATTTATTTGGACCAAATCTTTAAGATATTTATTGTAAATATTCAAATATAAATATAGAAAAATTTATTCTTTATAATTTTTTAAAATTATTAATAGTATACGAATCAATATAATATTAATATCATTAATTTATAAAATATCTATTACAATTATAGTATTTTCGCCGTACATCAGAGAGTTTTCTTCTTAAGAACAAAGAACCATGAAAGCCAAGTCAATGGAGTGATATAGACATACTATATTTATTATTATTATTATTATTATTATTATTATTATTATTATTATTATTATTATTATTATTATTATTATTTTTTTTGGACGGATAGACATACTATATTGATTATTGGCCAAAATATAAATGTTTAAATCTAATCAAATTGTTATTTTTAGTAGCTGTTGCAAAGCCAATGTTTGCTGGACATTTTTTTGGAAAGTGCTGGAAATTATTTTTGATTTCAATCAAATGTTTTTCTCTTGTACTTGTTAATTAATGCCAGATCTTAAAGCACTGACCATTGTTTTTCATTTCAGTCCATGAATTGATTTAAAGATATCATTTTTAAATAAGCACATCATTATTATTTAAAAAAACTTAGGAATGCTTGATTGAAAGGTTTTTGACGTGAGTAACGGAAATTAAAGTTATTGTTTGTGTACTAAAAAAATTTTATTCCAAAAAATAAAAGAATTCTCCATAAGAGATGTGACTATGATTCATTTACCACTTTCATTTTTTATATATATATAAAAAAAAAAGAGATGTGACTATGATTTATATACCACTTTCATTTTTTATAATTTTATTAAGAAACTCTTAACATTATTAATAACACAAAAATGTGTATGTGAAAGTCTCATACATTAATCATAATATTTTTACATATTTTTATAATACTTAAATATTATAAAAATTCGTAAAAGTATCACGTCTATTATATAAAGTTTTTGTGGAACAAATTAAAAAGAAAAATATGCAAACTTTTGTGCAATGGAGGGAGTATTACGTATTAAAAGTTCAATTATAAAATTTAAAATTAGATAGATCGTGGGTGCACAAAAAGAATTACTAGACTTAATACCAAATTATGGGTATTATTTTATTAGTTGATGAAAAGAATGTAATATAATTGGGTGTGTTTTGTATACGTGTAAAACTTATATTTTAGTGTTTAACAAAGAAGGTGTAAGAATAGAGTGGTGTATTAATCCTTTCAAGTGTGAACAAATCTCTCAAAAACAATATCAAACAATTGCGCAAAAAATGAAGAACAATAAATCGCAACACACAGATTTACGTGGTTCGATGAATTCACCTACATCCACGGGATCAGGAACTTTCAATTTCACTATACCAAAGTAGAATTATAGATTACAACCAACAATTAAATCCGAATTTCCGAAATTCTTCTCAATACTCCAAGAACCCTAATTCTCTCCGATGTCAGTGAAAACGTAACTAACAATTCGAGGAAACTGAATTAAAATGATCGACATCAAAAACCTGATCAAGACCCATCCATTGTTGGCCGTCAATTCATTAAGGCGATCAACAATGGAGAAGAAGCCATAAATGTGCCAAGGGGGGAAAATTAGTTAAGAAACAGTTAATCAACTCATCATTTCATTAACTAACAAAACCGGTTCAAAACTTAATATCCGGTTTGTTACGCAGCAGCCGGTTCTTTAACATATTAGACCGGTTTCTTGATTATCTCATTCACCAGATCACTTAGACCAATAGTATTAGACAAGAATCAAGTAACATGATACTTCTCAATTTAATTCACAGAAAGAAAATTTGACTATTTCATAAATCAATTAAGACCCGCTTGATTGAGGTATTAGGAGTAGATAATGGGAATGACTCATTAATCATTCCCATTGATGATGCTTGATAATATTTACAATTTGGAATTGATTTAAAAATAAAATAATCACTAATTTATTTGATTACATAATCTCCCTCTTATAATCAATCATTTAACAATCATTCATTTTTCTTTGCTCAACTTTTTTCTCGTTCAAATTTTTTCGTGCTCAACTTTCTTTCCAAAATTCATCAATGAGAATAAATACGTATTTCTATTACCCTAATATTCAATCTAAATTGTTAATTTTCTTATGCATAAAAATCATAAGCATGTTTTTTTTTTTTTTTTTTTTATAGTTCTCTATTTTTATCTATTTTGAATCTTTTTAATTTTCTTTCTTTTTGTGGACGTTGCTTCTTCGTCTATTAGATAGATAGCATAAAAGTCATTGAAATGCATCATCAGATGTCAAATACGACGTATATTGGGAATTTATAATAAATTACAATTAATATTATAATTTAAAATTTAAAAAATATAAATTAAAATCTGTGTAATAAGCGGGAATCTGCAATAATGTGAGATATAAGGAAAGTGATAAAAATATATATGTAGAACAAGCTCACATGATTTGTCACATGGAAGTTCATAAGATGAAGCTATCTTGAACAACTGGAAACTAGATTTTTAGTTGCAAATGCATATTCCAACTACAAACTTTATTTAAAGAGTTTGTGAATTTTTTCATAATATAAAATTAATATTATTATATTTATTTATTAATGTCATTATATTTATAAATTAATAAAAATATTATGATATATTAGTGATATTACTGAATGAATGTCATGGTATCAGGTTTATACGGTGAACAAATTGCACAGAAAAATTTATGTTATTAAGAAATGAGATGAGATGTGTACACATATTATCACCACTTTAATGACACAGGATTATTTTTACAATTTCAGAAGGAAAAATACAGTGTGAACCAGTTTTATTATGAAACTTATTTGTATTTTGTGTATATTTTTTTAAAAATATTAATTATTTTATTAAAAAGTATTAGTTTGATAATAATATTGTATAATGAAAATAACTAATATCATTTTAAATTGCACTTTGAACCAAATTAAGAATATAATATCAAATTAAAATATAAATTTAATTGGTGAATATAACCAATTAGAAAACTAAATAACGACAAAACCGATGTTACTCCTTCCATCTCAAATTTAGTTTCACATTTTGATGGACATACAATTTAAGAAAGTTGAGGAATTCATAAGGATTCAAGGAGTCAGTTTGTAAACTTTTATGTATAAAATAAAAATATTAATTGCATTGTGTGTATGTATGAGCCCAAAAATAATGATATTTTGTGAAAAATTGAAGATACTGTGAAGGAGAAATTTATGAAGAACTTTCCATTTTACCGGAGTAAAAATTTTGTGAGCCGACTAAAAGAAAAGTGTGAAACTAATTTCGGAACTAAACGGGTATAATATTCCAGGGGATCTTAAACAATTACTCCACCTTCATCTCGTGATAAACTTTTCATTGCTTTAGGGCATAAAATTTAAGGTAAATAATATAATAATAAATATAGTACAAGTGATGTAATGATAAAATAATAAAATATAAAAAATTTAGAAAAAAAAAAGATAATAATTGAGTGACAATGAATATCAATAATAGTGACGAGTATGAGTATAAATTTAAAGAATATTTACAAAAAGTAAAATAAATCATTTATAGTAAAACAAATTAAAAAAATCAATCGAGAAATTTATACCAGAACGGAAGGAGTATTACTTTCTCAGTGTTTCATAGTACCGTCACCACCGCCGCGCAGTCCGCCATTAATATACCCCTAGTCAAAATCTGCAGAAACACAGCTGGGACTTAATTAAAATACGCGGAGACACGAAACAAAAAAAGACACGTACGTTTTATGATTTTACATAGGATGAGTTTGATGATGGACGTTTATGCCTACTGTCTAGACTCATATATAATTTTATAATGGTGTGAAAGTGACACCTAAATTCTTTTTCTATACTTAATTCAACCATCAATTTAATTACATCATCTGTTTTTCTTGTTTCTTTAAGATTGCTCCAATCAACTCCAAACATTAGGACCACTTGCCTCAACTGCCCAACAAAATTTACTTGCATGGTTCTAAATTTCATGGTCCCCATAGTTTAATATGTTTTGCATGAGATCATCTTATAATAAGATGATGTATGATTTGAAAATAACGCTTAAATAAATTAAAAAGAGTGCATGTTACTCCTTCAGTTTGGGGATGATATGCACCTTTTGCTGAACACGTAAATTAGGGAAATTGTTTTTTTTTTTTTTTTTTTTGTGACGGGGTTTTTGGAGTTAATATGATAGGAGAGAATAATATATAAGAGTATTTTGGAGTAGTTGAGTTAGATAAAGTGGAAGAGAATAACTTTATTATTTAAAATTGAGTTGCATTTTTGAAAATAAAGTGATGTTATGAGGGTGTTAGTATTTACTACTCCATCCGTCCCGCAACTATCTTCACAGTTAACTTTTTAACGGTTTTTGTGTGAGAATTATTTCATAGTAATATGTGTACGAAAACCGTTAAAAACCGTTAAAAAGTCAACTGTGAAGATAGTTCCGGGACGGAGGGAGTATTTAGTGGACTTTCCTTATTTAGGGGTGCAGATTATGTAGGATGTGCGAATAAGAAAAGTGTGCAGATTATTACGGGACGAAAGGAGACGAAGTGGTATAGTTCAAGTGGTTAGAGCTCCACTACCTATGACCCAAAGGTCATGGGTTTGAGTCACCATTTGCCCGATAAAAAAAAAAAAAAATTACGGGACGAAGGGAGTATTTTTAGTTAAATTGTAAATCGTCTCATACAAATTTTTATCTTTTGATAAAATCGAACAATACAACCAAATTGTGTTCGGTTATAAATTTTAGAAAAATGGCCTGTTTCGATTTTTTCAATAAGAGAACCAAAAAAATCAAACAGAAATTTAAATAAATAAGAAAAAATTAATTTATTATTTTAAAATGGTGATAAGTGTAATAACATGGATCAAATGTAACTTCCTCGAATTTTCTCTTATACATAATTTAAGGAGTTTTATCAATTTAAAATCTGAATTAGCCGAATTATATATAAAACAATGCACATGATATGTATAATGCAGTAGGTGCAAATTAATGATAACAAAGCACAATGGTCAATCATCAACATTTCCTAAACAAATTTGGTGATGGAGGAAATCCTCATAATATTTTGGTAAGATTTTCTAAATATCTTGTTTATATATAATTAATGTTATTGTTACAAAAAATAATCCTCAAACGCGTACGCATGCAGCAGCCCATATTTGTAGCTGCACTTTTTGATGTGGAATGTCGTTGAAGGCCATAAAGTAGATAATTTTATAGAATTAATTATTTTTTAATATTTATTGGATAATAATAATAATAATAATAATAATAATAATAATAATAATAATAATAATAATAATAATAATAATAATAATAATAATAATAATAATAATAATACTGTATGCAACTCAACTCAATTTGCAATAAGACTTTTTAATAGTCATTGGATAATAATACTGTATGCAACTCAACTCAAATTGCAATAAAGTCTTCAGTTGCATCAATTATATTGTGTATGTAATTTGAATTTAAATTTATTTTGATAGGTTATGAAATAAAAAAATAAAATAAAGAGTATTAGTTTATATAAAAAAAGTTAAATCATATAAATAGAAGTATTAATGCATATATTGAAGGGTACTAGTAATTTTTTTAATAAAGTTTTTTTATTTCTATATTCCTTTGGTTTTTACTTTTAGCTTTTGGGTTTTCCCCTCTCCTCGTTTCTAGTTGTGATATCCTTCACATTTCATCGGTTGTCTTCCCCTCTGTGGACTTTTTGTTTTGGGGCTGACTGTTGTTTTCTTTTAAATATGGTAGTGGGCCAGATTTTCAGTCTACCTAGTTGTTGTGTGGTTTGAGAAGAGAAAAACGCGTTGATGATGGTAAAAAACACCCGTGTTTCTCCTCACTAAATAGTCTTTAAAGTTTACTCACGTATTGACTCTTGTGCAAACTCTCCATCTCCACACGATTGAATAGGAGCAATTTTCCTCTTTGTTTGAACACTTGGCCTTAACGATGGAATAATGATCTTATCTTATTTTTATGATCCTTGTTATAGACTTTGTTAAAAAAAATATATCTTTTTAAAAAATATTTTGTAAGGATTTGAACTTACACCTTTTGCATAATAATTGATGATTCTCAACTAAATCAATCCATAAATATTTATATTTTTTGAAAAATTATTTAATTTAATTTTAGCCTTTAAAAATGTATTAGATATTTTATTGTGATTATATCAAATTATATTTTATTTTTATATATTTGAGAAAATCCAATATTTATAAAATATTAACTTGTGAGTTTGAAACAAGTGAAATAAGTATATCCCTGTATATACTAATAAACTAATAAGAAGCTTAGTCTTGTTTTGTGCCATCTTCATAGCTTTTATGTGACCCATGTTTTTTTCTAAAATATATTCTTATGATATAACATGTATCATCTTTGTATTTTTTTTTTTTTAAATTTGTAGGCATATATGATAGATTTGGCTTTCATTTATTATTTTTTCTTATTCTTTTTCTTTCTTAATTCAAATTTAATGTGATTTAATTATGATAGAAATGGATTAATTTGATTATTCCTATTATCTTCTTATTTGGTATTCTCTTAATTTTTTGCATTACTCCTTTACAAATTTGTTTATTTATTTGTTTATACAATTTAAAAATAAATTTCGAAATGTATTTAATGCAATATTTATTTCATAATTATTATGCAAAATCGATTAAAAAAACGAACTAAATTATAAAAATAACTAGGATTGAAAATTAATTAGAATTAAACTTAAAAATATTGAAATTAAATTATTGATACCATAAAAATCCTGCGTTGTGATATTATATAAATATTATAATTGTATTACTAATTGAATCCAGTTTCGTAATATGAATTTTCTTCACTCTCCATACGAAACAACTAATACTGATTTTGTTCCACATTAGTTTTCACATTTTCTATTTAATTTATTTGTTCCACATTAATTTTAAACCAAAAAATAAAAAATTAACTCACAACATTGACCCGCACAATATATATTTATTTATTCACTATGTTATTACTTTTTCTTACCCAATTAGGTACATTATCAAAGTAGAAAAATTTGAATTGCTCTTATTTTATAATATAGAAAAAAATATATTTTCTTAATTTGTGTACTTAGTGTATAAATTGATTTGACACATGAAAAATATTCTATTTGTTCAAAGAATTTAGCCTGTTCTAGAAAAAACTAAAAAATACAACACTTTATCCTCACACTTCAAACATCTCTTTACTTACTCAAATTTTCATTGACTTTATTCAAAAACAATCTTTTATTCATAAATGAACCCTATAATAAATCATAATACACTTCAACATATCTATTTTATACATAAACTTTTAATGGATAATCACCAATGTTTACTACGGAGAAATTACACTCCCTACGTTCCATTGTTATTTGCACAGTTAATTGGACACGAGATTAAAAAAATATTGTTTTTGTGTTGATTGTGTATTATAAGTAAAACATGTGTATATAAAATAAAAAAATTAATTACTTGAGTTGAAAAAATAATGTTATTGATATAATTAAATGTGTTGTGAGAATTTTAAAAATAAAAAAAATATTTTTATTTATAAGTGTGAAACATTCCAAATTCAATTCCGTGTGGTGATAATTTTTTAAAAAAAATATTACGATGCTGAAATACTGGATGTGAATATTTTATTATGGGAAAAAATATTTATTACATTTAGGCAAAGATTTTCCATCTCTTATCTCATGCCATAATTATGCTTAAATTTTACCATTTTCACACCCACGCGCACTGTGCCTAAATTCCGATCCACCGTCCATTCATCGCAATCTGTACGTCTCAGATTTCACCAACTTTCCCAGCTGTTTCGTTTCTTAAGAATTCAAAATTTTTCTGCAATTTTCTCTGCACCATCACTTTTTTTGTCTTTCACACAACAGCTCATCATCTTTGCCAATTATTATATAATAAAACCTTCGTTTTCTGGTTTCTCTTCGAGCCATCTGGATTATATTTTTATATTTTTGAAGAATCAAAAGGAGAAAAAAATATAATTTAATACTGATATATTGGAGTTGGTCACAATTTCATATGGAAACACTTCGGAAATCTTTCAACAAATCTTCGCCACCACATCGCGAGGAAGAAGAACGCCAGATTCTGCTGACGGAAAAGCCACCTTCCTCTGCCGCCGCAACCATGACGGCGTCTTCCTCCGCCACCTCCTCCCCTTCCCCTTCCCCTCCCAAAGACGCTGGGATTAAGATCAACGGGCAGAACTCACCCACCGGGAACAGTAGTACTGCTACTGCTAGTGGTATTGGCGTGAGTGGTGCCGACGGCGCCGGAACCAACAGAATGTGGAGGGGCTCCAGTTACGATTTCTCAAACGACGCCGTTATGAGAGCCGCTGCTAACTCCAAGGAGTTCGATTTCGTGACGGAGTCGCCGATTTCGCAGCAATCTCCGTTATCCAGGATACCGGAGAGTCCGAGCGCTAACTACGACCAATTGACGGCGAGAGATGTCCGTGTTTCGTTTCACGACAAGGTTGAGCCGGCGGCGAGCCGCCGGTCCAATGCTGAACCGGAAGAAGTGCTGGTTTGCAGCTCCAATAATTCTTTCCGGAGGAAATCCAGTTTCATGAGAACCTCTAGTTTCATGAGAACCAAAACTATGAAGTCCAGATTGCTCGACCAGCCGGAGAGATCTCAAAATCAAAGAATGAGCAAATCGCAACTTTTAGGAAAAGGGGCGAGCGAAATTGATGAAGATGATCCGTTTCTAGAAGAGGATTTACCGGATGATTTTAAGAAGATGAAGTATAATGCATTTTCGGTAATACAATTGCTAAGTTTGATACTACTTATTGCCGCATTAATTTGTAGTTTAACTATTAAATGGTTGAAAAAAGTTGACATAGTTGGATTGCCTCTATGGAAATGGGAATTGATGGTTTTAGTTTTGATTTCTGGGAGATTGTTGTCTGGTTGGGGAATTAGGATTGTTGTTCTTTTAATTGAGAAGAATTTCTTACTACGAAAACGGGTTTTGTATTTTGTATATGGTTTGAGAAATGCTGTGCAAAATTGTGTGTGGTTGACTCTAGTCTTGATTGCTTGGCAATGCATTTTCGACCAGAAAGTTGAGAAAGCAACGCATTCAAACGTTTTGCCATATGTGTCCAAGATTTGGGTGTGTCTTTTGGTTGGGACATTGATTTGGCTGGTGAAGACTTTGCTAGTTAAGGTTTTAGCATCATCTTTTCACGTGAGTACATTTTTTGATCGAATTCAAGAAGCGTTGTTCAATCAGTATGTGATTGAGACCCTTTCAGGGCCACCATTGATTGAAATTCAGCTAGAGCAAGAAGAGGAAGAGAAGGTGATGATTGAAGTACAGAAACTTCAGAGTGCTGGGGCAACTATTCCAGCAGATTTGAAGGCCAATATGTTTCCAAAGAGTGGAAGAGTTATCGGGACTCCAAGAAAGACTCCCACATCAATGGGTTCTAAGAGTCCGGTGTTTTCAAGGGTGTTGTCGAAGAAGGAAGATAAGGATGGAATCACCATTGATCATTTGCATAGGTTGAATCAAAAGAACGTTTCAGCTTGGAATATGAAGAGGTTGACGAACATAGTGAGGAAAGGGGTGCTCACAACTTTGGATGAGAAATTACAGGGTAGTGCAGATGACGATGAAGCAATGGTGCATATCACAAGTGAAAACCAGGCCAAGTCAGCTGCTAAGAAGATCTTTCTCAATGTGGCCAAACCAGGATCTAAGTAAGTTCCTTTCCATTCAAATTTTGGAATTTAAGAAATGATTAATATGTATCTCGTATAATGAAATGATTTTGTGTGATCAGACATATTTACCTGGAGGACTTAATGCGCTTTATGCGGGAGGATGAGGCTTTAAAGACCCTCCATCTGTTTGAAGAAGGAACTGAGGAAAAGGGAATCAACAAACGTGCTCTTAAAAATTGGGTGGTAAGCAAATTCATAATGGATTTGATAGATTATATGCTGCATCTGTTCCTTTCTAAGGTACCTATACAACAAAATTATATTTAAGGTTTATAATCTTATTTTCAGTTGATTATTGAATATAACACTTTTCAAATTGAACATGAACTTATCATGAAATTATATTTGATGGAATTTTATTGGCGATTTATTATCAATTTAATAATGAAGTCATACCCACAAAAAAGAAAAAAGCAGTTGAACTTTGTGAGAGTTGAACTTCATAATCTTTACCTATGGTGCATCTTTTTCTTGTTTGTTTCTGAATATTTTCTTTTCATTTGATTAAAGACAATTTTCTTTGTTAATACTATTAAAAATATATCTCTAGATGTAGTTTTTCATCTTTCTTAAGATGTTATATTTTGAAAATGTGGTCACTGATATGTATTATCTTACCACAAAAGCATTGAATGTGTTCTGTATGATTTTTTCACCACAGGTCACTGCATTCAGAGAGCGAAGAGCACTTGCATTGTCTTTAAACGACACAAAAACTGCTGTAAACAAACTGCACCACATGCTAAATGTCATGGTGGGGGTTCTCATCGTTGTAGTGTCGCTTCTCATACTCAAAGTTGCAACAACACACTTTCTTGTCTTCTTAAGCTCCCAGGCTCTTTTGGTGGTATTCATGTTTGGGAACACGTGCAAAACTACATTCGAGGCGATCATCTTCTTATTCGTGATGCACCCGTTTGATGTGGGCGATCGTGTTGAAGTTGATGGAGTTCAAGTAAGTTTTTCTCATATTACAAGAATCTGCACATGTTTGTAGTGTACTCATTTATGATTTTCATCTACACTGCAGATGATTGTTGAGGAAATGAACATATTGACAACTGTGTTTCTCAAGTTCGATAACCATAAAATCTATTATCCAAATAGCGTCCTTTCTACAAAGCCAATCAACAATTATTACCGTAGCCCAGATATGGGAGACGCAATTGATTTCTGTATCCACATTTCAACTCCTGGGGAGAAAATTGGAGCAATGAAGGAAAGGATCACAAGGTATGCTTCTGTTGTTTTCTCGATAACTTGTCTATTGTCCTATTTTGATCCAAAGAAATTCAACTATTTCACTTTAGTGTAACATTAAGACATTTGTTCACTTTTGGCCCAAAATAGTAAAAAATTTGAAAACGATGTCATTCTATGTCACCGGAATGTTTAATTATGGTCTCATAATTTGTCTACTATCCAATTTTGCCCCCACATTTAATTCTCACGTGGCATAGAAATTTACCTCATGAATTTCATAATATTAGACGTTTGTTTAATATTTACGAAATGCAATGGTTCGTTTGTAGGTATATTGATAATAGAAGTGACCACTGGTACCCAGCCCCGATGATTGTGATGAGAGATGTGGAGGATTTGAACAGGTTGAAGTTTTCGGTTTGGCTTTCGCATAGGATGAATTTTCAGGATATGGGTGAGAGATGGACTAGGAGAGCCCTTGTTGTAGAGGAAATGGTTAAAATTTTCAGAGAGCTCGATATTGAGTATCGAATGTTGCCTCTCGATGTGAACGTACGCAACATGCCCCCCATAAGTACGAGCAGGGTACCATCTAATTGGAGTGTTTGTGCTCCTTGAGCAAGTGGGGTAAGATACTAGCTAGTTTATATTATAATGTACAGTTTCTTTTTCCATTATCAACTAGTTTTGACTTGATAATGTCACTGTTTTATCCAGAAAATTAGATACTGGAAGTTAATTATGATTATCCACCATTTCTGCTCTCCACAATCAATCTAGGATCTTCTTGCATGCTTGTCTTTTAAGCTTTGCTAATGGTGGTAAAATGTCTGACCTTGAATTTCACTTGAGAAATAATACAAATAGTGTTTCTATATATCTCAGTTCCTCAAATTTAAAATAATACACGTGTCTCCTTTGATCAAGGAAAAATATTGTGTAAATAAGTTTTACCGTGAAATTTATTTTGAGAGTATTAATTATTTCATTAAAAAATATTAGTTAGTTATTTTAATATAAAATAATATAAAATACTAGTTATTTTAATATAATAATATTATAATAATGTATTTAAAAAAATAATAATAATAAATATTATAAATTAATGTCAATATTGATAAAGTTAATACATTAATAAAATTACAAACACAATGAAAAAAAAAAAACCTTTTAATACAATACGTCATAAAAATTTTGTTACTTAAATCGTTGCATAATTATTTTGTTATTAATATTTCGAAGTACGTCTTATGTGCGTGTTAGCAAACAATCATGCAATTGTTGAAAATGGATTCTCCACATTTTTGTGAGTAAATTTTTTATAAATTTTGGCGAAAAATAAATACATGATAAAATAATAAGTAAAGAAATTATGAAAAATTTACAAAAAAATGGAGAGGGTCGAATCTTTAATTATAATCAAATTCCAAATTTCTTAAGTTTGACCTCTTTACTCGATGATTCTTCTTCTAATAATTAACAAAATTCAATTTTTAAGTTTTTTTTTTTTTTCTTTAAACATCTTCATTTTATAAGTGTGTTAATTTTAGGATTCGATTTTATTTTTCTTTCAACTCAAAGCTTGATCTAATATTCTTTGTCTCAATTCAAGACATGGAGATTTTTTTTTTTTTTTTCAAATTAAAATGATACTATATGATAAAAATAAAAACTTAGAGAATCGAACCCGTTGTGATTCGATAAATGTTAATTTTGTTAGTTGTTAGTAGAATTAGTTCACCAATTATAATTCATTCTCTAAGAGAATCGAACCCGGGTCTCCCACTAATTAAAACTCAGTCCAACATAATTGAAACCCAGTCCAACATAATTGAGTAAACAAAGAATTCCAATTTCATTTAAGTCCGCCTCACACAGGTCACATACAAAAAATTGCCTTAATTAAATAAATCTATTATGAAATAATTAATTATGGATATCTTTTTTATTCCACAAATAACTAAATGTTCTAGAAGATTCATTTTTCAGAGAAGAGGAAAAAATTCATTACTTGGAAACCAAGCTTCTATACTTAGAGAGCAAGAATACTTGTAGAACAAGTTCATATTACCTAGAGAACAAGTTCTATTCATCTATAAATATATGACAAACTTTCATTTGTAAAGTGGAAAAAAAAAAAAAGTGTAAATAGTCCCAAATTAAGCTCTAAAAAAAAAGTCCCAAATTATAATTTGACCCGAGGGGGGATGGGGTCCGATATCTTGCTCGTTAATGGATAGCAATTGAACACAGTGTCAATGAAATAGGTCAGAGTGAGAGAGTGAAGAGAGAGAGAGAGAGAGAATATTAGCGATGGCGGTTCCGGTGCAAGTGTACGGGCCTCCATTATCGACGGCGGTGTCAAGGGTTTTGGCTTGTCTGCTTGAGAAAGATGTCCCATTTCAGCTCCTTCCTGTTAACATGGCCAAAGGCGAACACAAAAAGCCCGATTACCTCAACATTCAGGTTAATTTTCATTTCTATTTTCTTATTTAATTCTCCTGTGATTGTTTTAGTAACAGATGATTGATTGATACATTGTTGATTTGTAATTGTGAGCAGCCATTTGGGCAAGTACCAGCGTTTAAAGATGACAGCATTACCCTCTTTGGTAATTCATTATTTCCATCTTCTCTTCACTTGCATTTCTGCTCTGTTTTTTTTTCAAATTAACGCAATTCCTTCATATAATTGATGTCAATTTTTGTGATTAAGGAGATGAAACATTGTCTGATATAGAGGTTAAGATCAAAATTGATGTTGGCTTCGATTTCTGAAAATGCAAAGATGATACATTTAAGTTTATGTACAGTCTTGTGTCAACAACTGGGTTTAATACTATTAGTTACTCCTTTCGTTGCCATTTAAATTGCTAAAAACAAAAAAATTGTGCCGTATAATTTTGTTTTTTCATACCCAAAATAACAAAAATTAACTTTACTCTTTCAAACTAAAACCTTACACAAACCTCACTTATTATTACACCTCCACTCAATTCTTCACTACAATTAATTTTATACACTAAATTACTCACATCAATAAAGTTGAAAATATTCTTTTATCTTTTATATTACATCTTTTAATACTAATAAACAACACTTTTATTGAAACTCATGTTAGTTGTTTTTGAACAATCCAAATCATATTGGAGGGAGAGTTGTTTTTACTATCAGATATTAGTTACTCCCTCTGTCCACCAAAAGTATGCTCACACTGTTTTTTTCAACAATTTGTTTTGCTTCACCATGTAACCATCATTTAATTTTTTCATATATTGTCGACTTTATACTTATAAATAACCACTTAACTCATAAATGAAGCACACAATACCCCAAAATACCTTTACTTTATTTACATTTTTTTAAAACCTGTCAAAACCAAACGAGCATACTTTTAGTGGACGGAGGAAGTATTTCATTAAAGGATAGTAGTCGAAAGATATTAGTTGTAAATTAATTCATGGTGAAACTGATTCACGCAATACCAGCTCTTACATTTATTTATTGGTCTCAAAGGTTTACAAACTTTGGCCCCTCCCAAAGCCCTAGGGAACTTGTCGACTTTTTCTAGCATTTTGTTGGTTTTACCAAAGTTTATTGTTAACACTTGTGTAAGCTTCATTCAATGTTTCTCATTTACAAAATGGGTCAAACAAAAACTTGTATATGTGGTCCACTTAGGCCTCGTTTGGTTCAAGTATTGGATAATAAGTGGTTATTAATACTGGGATGTGTAATACAATACACTTTGTGCATACATTGTTTGGTTAAAAAAGGGAAACCAATTCTTTAGGTTATTACATATCAATTTCTTGTTTGGTATTATGTATTAAAATCAGTACACAAACTTTATTGACTATTTTGCCCTTGAAAAGATCAATTTGTCTTGAAACGAAGGATAAGTTTGTCATTCATAATTTAATATGTGTTGGGGAGCAAACAAGGATTGGGGATACCAGCTCCAAGGTGGTCGATAATAATCCTAAAAAGGGTATTACACAAATCGGGCCACCATGTAATACTGGGCTCCAAGGACAACTCGTAAAGGAAAACATACACAATATTAGAGGGTATTAGCCATCAATAACCACCTAATACATGAAACCAAACGAGTTGTTGAATAGGATCAATTGAGTTTACCGATCTCAGATTGTGATCTAGGTTTAATGGTTTATACGAGTTTTTTCAATGCTATAATATTAGGGGGTTACTTTCTAGTTAGGATATGTTTGCTTTGTTGGATTAGGAGGGATGATACTTTTATCCTGATTTATCCTGTATTTGGTTTATGTGACACCGATCCGATTGTCAGTCTGGTTAAAAAACTCTACTTGTTCCATGAATGAGAGATATATGGTCACATGAAGAGGACTCGGACTAGTTGTCCTATGAAGAAGGGATAATTACTTATCTATCCTAGTCTGTTAATGTTTTTACATAATCTGATATTAACAGGGAATGGTCTTGATTTGGATGTGTTTCTTGTGTTGTTGAAAATTAGAATCCAGAGCCATATCTAGATACGTTTGCGATAAATATGGGAACCAAGGAAACAAAGGACTGTTTGGTACAAACCCTTTGGAGAAAGCATCGATTGATCAATGGTTAGAGGCTGAAGGACAAAGCTTTAATCCACCAAGCTCAGTTCTTGTATTTCAGCTTGCTTTTGCCCCTAGGATGAAGATCAAGCAAGACGAGAATTTGATCAAGCAGAACGAAGCTAAGCTTGCTAAAGTGCTCGATGTGTACGAGGCAAGGCTGGGAGAGAATAGGTACTTGGTTGGTGATGACTTCACGTTGGCTGACCTTTCTCACCTACCCAATATACACTACTTAGTGAATGGAACACAAGTGGCGGAGCTCTTTAGCTCGAGGAAGAATGTCGAGAGGTGGTGGGGTGAGATTTCGAGCAGAGAGTCGTGGAAAAAGGTGGTCGAGATGCAGACCTCTCCGCCTTCGAAAAGTTCTTGAAAGCTGTTTTCATGTTTGTATTGCTAATTTGAATTCACAAAAATTTATGTAAGACAATGCAGGATGGGACTCGAATTTTTGTAGATTTGTGTGAGTATTAGAGTGTGTTTTCAAACTCTACAAAACGTCTTTCATAATCACTTTTTTTCCAAAAGATGTGAGACAACTTTGAAAAAAAGTGATCCTCAAAGCTGTTTGTAGTGATCGAAAACAGACCCCCACGAAAACAAGCTAAAGTATTATGACAAAGACTCGTACAAAACTTTCTCATTTGAACTTGCTGGAAAAATGGTGTGACTTGAGATGGAGTATTTATTTTGAAGATTAAATGACATTAGCTTCGTTTTTGTGAAGATTCATGCAGTGATTATACTTGCTGATCGTCTTTTTATTCATAAAAAAATCTTTTCATCATGAAACTTCTAAAACTTGTTTCTTCTTGTTGATTTCTTTCGTGAGGATTGATTCAATTTTTGAAGATTCAACCAGCATTCTCTTTTTTGGAGATATCCATTTCTAGAATTTCAAAACAATGGAGGCTTTTTCCCAATTTTCTACAAATTTTCTTAAAGTTCCCTCACATGAAGAGGAAAATTTCCCAGTAAAAAAAAAGGAAAGGAAAATTCCGACATTTTTCCGTCATTCAATCGAAGATTGGGTTTACTTTTAGATTTAATTGCAAAAACAGAATTTATTGATATTAATTGCATTTAGGGGACCAAACTTTTGATTTTTGCAATATATAAATCGAATTTTTAAATTGTTGTAAAAAGAGGACCTCGAACAAATTTAAGGGCAAAATGAGAAAGTTTTTTATGTCCTTAAATTTACAACATAAAAATATCTACCCTATAAAACTTGAAAGTTTAATTCTCAAATTGTAATTGAAAGTTTAATTCTCAAATAGTAAACTTACGGCGTATATGAAACACATAAGATTTTACCATTTTGTGTATATATGTACACTAATATAAAATCTCTTACAAACTTACTATATATATAAATATTTAATTATGGGGGAATTACATTTAGGTTGAAATTCTAGGCTGAAATTCAATCAGGTGTAAATTTTTTTAGCTGGGGCCCAGCAGCTAACTTAATTTTCTGATTTGCCCTTAATGAACCTCAGATTTTTCCCAGCTCCATCTTCTCTCTTTCTCGTCTCTCTTTCATTTCTCTCTCCCTTTCTCTCTCATCCTTACCGCCGCTCTACTCTTCTCTCTGTCACATCAAGCTGTGAGATGTCATTCATGGATTTTTCAAAAATTCAAATTGTTATTGTTAACATACGACGCTGTGGGTTTTCTCATTTTCCATTTCATTTTCTTTCCTTCGTCCCTCGTATCGAATGTTTACACTATAGACGATCAACATATGGGCGATCAACATTTCGTTTTCGCTGTGAAATTCGAAGGGATATGTAAGTTAATATCTTTGTGTGTTGACAATACATTTCAACATTTACAGGAACACAAATTGCACATTTTTTGTGATTACTTACAATACCATGGGAAAATTACAACCTGTGCTATTATAATTGCAAATTGCAAATTGGGCTAGTATAATTGCAAATCAACAAAACATTGCACATACCATTATAAAGCATGGCAACAAAATATTGACACAACAGCCAAATCATTTACATCAGTTCAAAAAGATCACAGTAATTGCAATCCACCAACATACCATATTTTTGGAATAGCCTAACAAGTGCAAAAGCCCATATTACTTCCTATATTATACATACATATTATAACACTGTCTTCAACATTAAAAAAATAGTTTTCTTCATCCATAAAGAACTTTACCATTTTCGATCGATAATTCGAAGCTGAGGACACATTGTATTCTCCCTTTCTTGTAGATTTGTGGGAAATAAATTTCTCAATTAAATTACACACAACCACTCCACAGTCAAGAGTCCCCGGTGTCTGTTGCAAGTTGTCTTCTGAAACTGGAACGATTAATTTCTTCATAAGGAAAGGGTGTCCAGGCCTGTGCTTTGTATAAGCTTCACGCATCCTGCTATGAACATACTTTACCTGAAACCATTAATGTATATTTTAATTTTGGCTGTGTACATCACATCACATAATAATTAAAAAGATGTGCTCTCAAATCTTACCACTATCAAAGCATGTGACAAATTTTGATCAGCAACACCCTTCCTTCTAGGACGCATCGAATTAAAAAACTTCCATTCACATCTTTTTAAATTTAACTTTAGCAGCGTCCAATGATCCCCAACCCCCCTGAATGAACTACCAGGAATTCCAACCATTATAGGAAATAATAGAGTTTCAGCATCAAGAGAATCTTCAAGTCTCTGATCTATCAGCTTAACCAATGCAGAATTACTTTCTTTTCTGTTTCCCTTAACTAAAGTCTGCATTTTTTGCTACACGTGTTAATAATACGTACTTATACCAAAATATATCTTACAAAATATATAATATTATAAACAAATTAACTAACCCAACATGACGATGTGAAAACAACAGTTCTTGTAGTCTCCTCATTATCAGCACCATATTTGAAATTCATCATTTCACCCCATGCATCAATCACCTAGTTCAAATAGGCTATATTAAAAAACTGTGCAAATTTCGATTTGCACTTATGTACTTTAAAATTGAACATGAAATAACTAAAGTGCAAATGATCATTTGCACACAAGTCATTATTTGTTGATATTGCAAATGATCATTTGCACACAAGAAAGGGATTTAAGTTTTACCGCGTTGGAAATTCTTTCGTTATGCAAAATTGCAACAATATCCCTCACGGTCACCTCTGCCAGTGGACTTTTCCCTCTCCACATTACATATCTGCATCAATAAATGTATGAATGATTTGTAGTCATTTATGAGTTCATAATATATGAAAAAGAAATTTCATTCTAACAATAATTATTTCTTACCCTTGCCCTTCTGCATTCCAGAAATATTCTATTTCCTGTCTTTCACGAGCTTCTAATTTCTTCACCGTTATGCTCCTACTGTCAAGTTTGCATTCATCTGGACATCGAGCAGGCTGTTTTTCATATTCATTTGTTTCGTCATTCAAGATTATCAGCTCACTAGTGCTGGGTTGTGGTGTTATCACAATAGCTTTCCTACAATCATTTTCTGTCCTATTTTTCACTCTCAAAACAAGAGAACTTGGTTCTGCATAATTCGTAATTTTCTTCACTTTCTCCATGGGAGTTATTTCTCCAGCTGCACATACATTAAGCTTTCCATCCCCATTCTCTTGTCCCTCATCATTCAATTGGCCCTCGTTATTCACACAGCCAATGATATTCAATTTTCCGTCTTCATTTACATGCTCAACGACATTGAACTGTCCCTCCACATTCACTTTTTCTTCGATTCTGGAGTTCACAATAGCATCTAACTGAGCCAAATTTTCTGGATTATCAAACAATTGCGTAGCTGATGGGATTGTGGCTTCCTCCAATTTCCTCATCAATTCCTCCTTCTCTGTCCTAAGCTTGTTAATTATTTGGTCTCTCTGTTGAATATCTGCAGTATATTTTTTCTGTAGTTCTTCATAATCCCACTCCAAACTCTCAATCTCTGCATTCATCCTTTGATAAACTGAGTTTTGATCTTCATCCCCTGCTGCAGAATAATCGACAGAATCATTCCTCCCCATATCTTTAGAAGCATCCACTTTGACATCGTACAATACATCCTTCCCTTCATCACCCAAATCAGAAATAACATTCCTTATTGTATCAGTTGGTGATTGTGGTATATTCACCTCCTGAGTCATGTTCAAACTGAATGATGGACAATTGAATTTCCCCAATTCACTGCTCAGTGAATTAACTATTTTGGAAGTAGATTCCACCCCTTCAACTGATTATGCGCAGCCCTTCAGATTACCATTGTCGTCAAAGTTTAGCACCACATCTGTCAGCTCATTCAACATATCTTGGTTGCACGTAGGATGCACAAACTCATCGACACTTGTATTCAACATTTCACCTGACTTCTCAGCATATTCACCAATATGATCCTTTCCAACTTCCTCTGGATTTTCTACATTTTCATTCTATTTTTCAAAAAAGTTCTTTCTAAAGTTTACGACACCACTCATAATCTTTTTTTCGCCGCCCGTAATCTTTAATGGACTTTTAACCTAGCAATATAACCATATATTCATATTATATTTCGATCACTTAAATAACGAAATTATTATTTTATTTAAGTAAAAGTAATTGTTACTTACAATTCCCTTTTTCGAAAGTTTTACTCGTTCAAGTGCTTTATTAACATCATTCAAGTCCCATTTTAAAACCTTGGGAATGAATCGGCCATTTTGCACTCAACTAAACAACAATGCTCACATAACTTAAGAGCATGCAATGAAAAAATTAACATGATGAGAACATAACCACAAATATGATTTAAGAAAAGTTCAATCTAAAACACGTCACGGAAGGATCATTGCGCACCCCCGCTTTAATCCTCTTGCTACATAAAATCTGATTTTTTAACAAATCTACCACATATCCGCTCAATCATAATCACACATACGTGAGAAATTTTCCATATAAAACAGTTAAGTGAAAAGAAACCGATCCATTTCGCATTGGACTCATAATGAGATGCTAAAAGAGAAAGACTGTACCAACCTACACACATCCTCAATATCTTGTAAATTCTCACTCATCAAAAGACTCCTTATTTTTCGAAATACAACTTGAGTTTTGTCTGAGAACAAATTGTGTTTGTGTTGCATCAATTTCTC
Source organism: Paraleonurus japonicus (assembly GCA_030762865.1). Taxonomy (NCBI): domain Eukaryota; kingdom Viridiplantae; phylum Streptophyta; class Magnoliopsida; order Lamiales; family Lamiaceae; genus Paraleonurus; species Paraleonurus japonicus. The sequence goes on along the minus strand of CM061055.1, from coordinate 37,743,421 downwards.
TACCAAAACATCTTCTTACCCATCTAGGAACATTGTAATCATCAGCCTTGTTCTCTATCTTCTCCCACCCTTCACTAATCCCAAATATTAACTGTGCATTATTCCCAACCAACTGCAACACCTCACCCCCTAAAACGAAACTCTTGCTATCAAAATCAAAAGTCCTAATAATATCTCTGATGTTGTCTTCAAACTTGTGACAGCTCTTCATTATTGTTTCATGGTCATCATTGTATATAGCTTGAAATAAAAGCCAAAACGGACACAACTTCATCCTTCTTATGTGTTGATCATTAAACTTTAGTGTGTTTATTTCCTTTATAGCAGTTCGAAGGTTCGACCTATAGTAAGTCTCATTTTTAACGATTGAAATATCTCCTACATTTATTAAAAACACAAACACAGATATAATAGTCAGCATGATTTTTAAATATAAAACTTAAATTTCAAAACTAATGATTATAAATGAGAACATCACCAAAGCAATTTCTGGGCTTCAACACTTTCCTCTTTATCTCCATGCTATCTTCACTAAGAAGATTCGATTCAATTGCACGTGATATTTTCTTTCGAAGTCTGTCATTACTTCCTACATGAACAACATATAAACAGCTTTATTTCTAACTGGCAAACAACTCTATTTTTTTTGCACATTTCCTACCACAATTGCACAGACATTAAACTACTTGCACATATAACTAATTAATTGCACAGCAGTTCCAGAACATGCACATTAACAACAAAAAATTCACATCACCCTCTATAAATTGCACATAGCCTTCATGAAATGCACATTACATCTGCTGCTTAAACTTCAACTCAAATAATTGCACACACCCTAAACATCAACGTTGCCGTTACCTTCTGATTCAGAATTACTTGTTTCACTGTATTTTCTTTTCCGTCGCTTCCGAATTCTCTCAATTACTACACCATCACTATCAGACTCTGCAAAATAAAAACAGAGGCCATTTACGTTTTGTCCAATGTATTGAAGAAGAAAAAATTAAGTGATTATGATGTAAAAACCTGTCTCAGACGATGAGTACACGTATCTAACAACCCGTTTACCTGAAAAAATACAACTATTTATGAATAATTAGCTAAATTTATCAATAACATTATATGTACATTTCAAACCTTTCTTCTTAGTCTGCCTATCTTCAAAACGTTTTCTGGATTTCCTTTTATATTTGTCACGTGCATCTCTTTCGTAGACCACTGTCTTCTTCGTGCGAGCCATTATCAACTGGTTCGAAAAATTAAAAACAGTCAGATACAATTGCTTTTCAAAATACACAAAATAATCTCGCATTGCGTCATTTACCTGAGTTGTTTATGATCGACGAAGAAAGAAATTTGAAGAACTTGAGTTTCAAATTTCCGCTCTCAAAGCTACAGTGAATGAAATTTCAAAAACGTAACTAAAATGAGGGGAAAACCAATTCCAGAGGTATAATATGGCGGAACTACGCCTCGGAAAATGTAGAAGCTGTCAAATCTCAAGCTATTAGTCTGTGGAATTGAGTAAATAAATTCGATTAATTGAGCTAGGGTATTATAGTCATTTACACAGGTATTTTTACACCTGCTTGCAAATTTTCATGGCTGATTTTTGGGCTTACACTTGATTGTAAAAGGTCTTGCCTCTTTCCACCTATATGTAATGGGCCCTTTAATTATTGCCATAATTCCATAGTAATTATATTTCTAAATTATGAAAAAAATCGGCAATCTATATAAATATATGAACTTTTATTATTCGTATATAAATAAAAATTATACTAAGCGTAATTTAAACCCAAACTTTTCAACGGAAGCCCGCCCATTATTTCCCTATGAAAATACATCACACATGACATAGCCACATAAAACGTGCTACTGACACAACGCTTTCTACAATAAAGAGCCACATAAAACGTGCTACTGAAACAACGCTTTCTAAATAAAGTGCGCCTATTCTTAAAACTCTTAACCCCTATAATATTGTTTCTTCTCGCCAGCGAACTGCTCTCCTCCCTGCTCATACAGGTGCGCTCTGTGTTCTTATGAAACCCTAATTCAATATTTCTTCCTGGTGTTTTCGTTTGCTCGATTTGATTGGGGTGCTTATGCTTTATATATTTTGTTAATTTTCCGCTTGTGTAAAGCGATGATTATTCGTTTCCTTTTCTTAATTGCTTGATTATATAATAACAACTGCGGGGTGGCTTCTGTCGCCGCTGTTTCTGCAACAGTTTTAGTTTTATTACTTTCATCTTTCTTTTTAATGTAGTCTTAGTTATAGGAAGGGATGCATATATTGTTTCCAATACTTTCGATCTTTTGTTTTTGCTGCAAAACTGCAAAATTGAAAACTGTATTTTTACTGCCTATTATACTTGATGTATACAGTGAATTGATTGATATTATTGAATCAAGATGTAGAGCTTATGAAATTCGCAGCACCACATGATGTCATGATTCGTCAAGTTGTGGTGCACACAGTCACACACATGAGCTCATGGTTTAAAATTTTAATATAAATTCTATGTTTAGTAGTATGCAGAATCTATTATAATTTCATGAATTTGTAAACGAAATCTTTATCGGATCGGTATGTGGTTGATAAATAATTCTGATATCGTTTGATTTTCGGGGTTCTGACTCCTCTGAGGTTTATTGTTACCTGAAATCTTTTTATTTAATCTGTGAGTAGAGTGCTTATTAACGAAACACCAAGATGAGGTTGGAGAAATGCTGGTTTTGTTCTTCTACTGTATATCCAGGGCATGGGATACAGTTTGTTCGTAATGATGCTAAGGTGAGAGCTTTTTCTGTTACTCATTTCATGTATGCAATTTTTCAATTTTTCTTAAAATTGTTGATGTTGCTAAAAATTTGTGTACGAGTGCGAGTTGTTAGTGCTTTACTAGTTATTTAACAAGTCTCTACTTTCATTTTATATGAATGAGGAAGGTGTTGGGGAATATTTTCCTTATTCCGAGTTTCATTTCATGGAAATGAGTGGGATCTCATAAACACAATAGATCTGCGGTTGGCAATTTGAACTTTCTGTGAAGTGATCAATGTTTGCATTGTCTCATTTTGAAATTTGGGGTTCTTTTTAGATGACTAATAAGAGGCGAATAATTTTACCTGTTTACTTTATGTCACTGAACTGTACATTTTCAGAACATTTATCAAAATATATGTTGTTTTATTTATTATCATTGTTATGGTCCTTATTTGTAGTTTTAGTGCATGACCTCCTATAATTCGATTGAGCAGATTTTTAGATTTTGTCGGTCTAAATGCCATAAAAACTTCAAGATGAAGAGAAATCCTCGCAAAGTAAAATGGACTAAGGCTTACAGACGGTTGCACGGGAAGGACATGACTCAGGTATAATATCTGTCGTATGGGTTTTTAATGTTTTGTGTCGTTTTATTGTTCTTACTGAACCCATTTTATTGTCTGTTAAAATTTGAAGGATGCAACCTTTGAGTTTGAGAGAAAGCGGAATAGACCTGAGAGATACGATAGGAATGTGACAGAAAACACTCTCAAGGCCATCAAAAAGATCGACAAAGTCAGGACTGATAGAGAGGAAAGACACCATAAAAAGAGGTCAGTGTTCCTTGGGGGTGTGCATAATTCGGATAAAACCGAACAAACCGATCATAATTTATCAATTCGGTTCAGTTATTTTTTTATTTCGGTTTGGATTCGGCTAGTGATTTCAAAGAGGTTAAATCTTTGATTTCGGAAGACTTGTACAACATGAAAACCGATAAAAACCAAACTGACTGAATTTTACATATATAAGAAAAAAAAATCCTATTATTTTTAAATTAAGATGGTGATAAGTGTTATAATTTGAAATCAAATATAGCTTCACTTGTATCCTCTTATCTTATTTTCGATTTTTTTATCATTCTACCAAAGTAGAAACGTGTTTTTATTTTTTGTATAAGTTATTAAAAATATTAAATTAAAAAATAATTATAATTTAATTATTCAGATAACCGACCTAATCGAACCAACTATTTCGGTTTGGTTATAGTTCAGTTTTGATACAATGGTATAGCTCAAGTGGTTAGAGCTCAACTCCTTATGCTATAAGATTATGGGTTCGAATTACCATTTGTCCAATAATAAAAAAAATTCGATTTGTTTGGCTTTTGTAATTTGATTCTGTAACCGAACTAACTATTGCACACCCCTAGTATATTCATATACAAGTGTTACAAAATTGCATCCTTCGTTTTTATGTACTCACATGTGTTGTGAATATGAATAGGATGGTGGGAAAGACGGGGCAGTTGCGAAGAGAGGCAGCAAAAGAACTGGAGCAGAGCATTGTCATGGTCAGAGCTCCCGTTTCGCTCCAACGAGAACCCTCACTCACCGAGCCGAAGGCCAAGGTCAAGGTGCCCGTACAACAGACGACAGACAATCGAATGGAGGAGTAATTGGATTTCTTTTGGTTTGCGATTCTAATTCTTTCGTTGAGGGTTTATCATGATCTTATTATGCGATTCATATCAGAAGAAAATTATCAATATTATATCATCTCGAATTATACCATAAGTATCTTGGTTTTTGTTATTCTGAGTTTTTTTTTCTTCCTTTTCATGTATCTTTTCTTAACTTGTACCAAAGTTTTGTTCAAATGTTTATTTGATGAATTATT